>JAUTXW010004830.1:0-85994 GCA_030620095.1 Kuschelorhynchus macadamiae
TTTTCATTTTGAACATATGTAGCTCTAGCCTAGTCATCCTTTTTCACGAAAATTTTCATTTCCTTAACCCAACAGTATTTGTAGTTCTTTTATAAAACGGAGAAAGATGTTCGTTTACGAATATCTTGATATCTTGACCAAAACCCAGGTCCTTTGCGCTCAAGTTTGGATTTCTTTTCTTTTTATTAGCGTTAAGAAAGTCGTTTTTTTTTACCAACAGTTGAAAATTTCACCACAATATTTTTCGGTAAGTTTCCAGTAGAAACACTGTTGAACCGTGCCACTCTGTGCCCCGAAACTATGTCTTCATCGTCAATTACACTGCCAACAGTCAAACCAATTTATAGGTTATAGGGAAAGAAATAATAATATTCAGACAAATATTGTTGAAGAAATAAGAAGTTTAAACGAACATGAATAAGAAGCAATTATAAATGCACTTAAACTCCAAAAAAAAAGAATTCACTATAAATGTGACGAGGTTAATGGGGGAATGCAGAATATTTCATTTAGGGTAGAAATTATAGGTTTTTATTTATTTTCTTGTGTATGGTTGATTATAAGTTTGAATTAGTATCATTTTAATTTCAAATTTAATAAAAAGAATTTAAAAACTTTGTAAACGCTGTATCTCATTTCGAAAATATTTGTAGAATATTAGCACAAAATAAAAATGAGTCAAGCAGTAAATCAGACTTCAAACTTCAATATCATGACATTCGAAAAATAAACCTTTATCTCCAGGTAAGCGGGTAGCTAAATAGGTACGCAATTATATTCGAAAAATCGTAGTATTTCTTAATCTTGAAACATTTCATTTTTCGAAAACCGTTACATTTTGATACATGTCATTATACAAAAAATATGCAGAATTTACTATAAAATTTAAAATCATTTGTGGTTAATATTATATTTAACACATTGCGTGCCACGCTGTAATCGGGAAAACGGCCCCAGGGGCCAAACCATATTTTTGCAATATTTGTATGTATTAACCAAAATAAATGTTTTTCTGAATCTACTTTGTTCTTCTTTTTTTTTGTAGTATTTAATTATTTTTTTGACTTTTTTTGTGTCTCTCATATATGAGCGACATGGCCCTGTAGAAAAAAATGCGTGATATTTACACGGGTGGCCACGTCTCTCAAATATGATCGACGCATGTTTCTTAGTGTTTTCTCTTTTGTTGCAGGTTTGAGAAAAATTAAACATTGAACGCGCTGGAGAACAAAAAGAAAGAAAAAATGTCTAAACGTCATCGAGCCTTGACACAGGCCGAATTGGAGGAAGAAGCGTCGAAAATCAATACTGAAAACGAGAGTGATGATGAGTTTGATTTTGATTCCGATGACTCTATCAACGATCCGGATTTTGGTCCTGATACCGCAGCTCCAGTATATCGATTCGAATCATCTGATGAAGAGGATAACGAAGAAGCCCCAAATGTTGAAGACGTTCTTCAAGATTTGGTCATGGAAGAGGCCCGAACTGAAGGGAATGACCAAAATGAAGAAGATGACGAAATGCTAGCTTCCCCACTAATTGGACCGAATATGTTGGACGGCATAAGAACTTCGAGTTTACGGGTCCTAGTGGTCTGCAACAAGATTTGTCCCCCGAAATGACTCCGCTACAGGCATTTTTTCACCTCGTCGATGATGAGGTCATAAACCTTATTGTCACTGAAACCAACAGATTCGCGGACCAAACCATAGCCTCGAAGGAAGCGAAAAGATATTCCCGCATAAAAAAGTGGAACCCCACTTATCCAGAAGAAATTAAAAAATTCATGGGATTGACACTATGGATGGGATTGGTTCGACTAAGTGCATTACCTGATTATTGGGCTACCAAGGGTATTTATCGTCTAGATATTCCGAGAGCAACTATGTCGCGGAACAGATATCAGTTGCTGCTAAGTCTTCTCCATTTCAACAATAACGAGACAATTCAAAAAGGCGAGCGTCTAGCAAAAATAAAACCTCTTATTGATGTTCTTCAAAATAAATTTCAGTCCCTATTTTATCCCGAGGAAGATATTGTAATAGGCGAAACCTTGATACCATGGAGAGCGCGCCTAATTTTTAGGCAGTATATACCAAACAAAGCCCACAAGTACGGTATAAAATTATTCAAACTATGTTCAATCGATGGTTACACATGGGCACTTGAAGTATACGCTGGAAAGTCAACGACAGGACAACGTGAAGTCGGACTAGCTGCAAATGTATGTTTGAGGTTGTGTGAGAAGCTTCTCTATCAAGGACGAACTCTATACATAGATAATTTCTACACGAGCTATGAGTTAGCTAAAACAATGCTAGATGGAATCTGAGAATTCCCAAGATCCTCCAGGCGCTTCCAATGACATAGAGGCCACAGTTCCAGCCAAGAAAAAAAGAAAATCTCGAAAACCAGAAGAGAAGCCCGTTGGAATTTTGGCGTACAATAAAGGCAAATCTGGAATTGACTTGTCAGACCAGATGGCATCTTATGCCACTACTCTTCGAAAGGGTGTAAAGTGGTATAGGAAGTTAGGAATAGAATTACTTCTCGGAATCGCGGTAGTAAATGCTTGGGTCCTATACAGACGGGTCACCAAAAAGAAAATTCAAATCCGTGCTTTTCGTGACATCTTAGCAGCAGAGTTACTTAACATCAAAAATCAGGGAAAAGAGCAGGTACCAGAAAAGCCCAAGGTATATCATCATTTACTTGTGAGAGTTGGGGAAAATGAAAAAAAAATCCGTCGCAGGTGTTCGGTGTGTTATGCCAAAATTACGAAGGAATCAGGACGTATAGTTGCAAAATCCAAAGCCAAATTAACTTACAATTGCGACAAGTGCCCGGGACAGCCGCAAATGTGTGCGCCATGTTTTAACGAAACACATTAATTTTTAGAATTTTTTTAGTTTTTTTTTGTTTTGAACTTAAGAAATATGTTAACTACTTTAATTTTTTACTTCGTTTTGATATGTTATAAAAAATAAGCTTTTTTAGGAGGACTTTTGCGTTAATATTTCGTAAAATAAATATTTTTCAAACTTATCTGTTGTGTTAGATTTATTTTTCCGATTTTTCTTAAACCAAGACACATATTACTTTCCCCAGAGGCCACGCTCGGTATTCCCCATTTGAAATACACGGTAGCGGGTTACATATTTGATATACGTGGCCAGGCAGCGAGAGATGTGCGTCTCTCAAAAATGAGCGACGTGGCCCCCGGCGAAATGTGGTTGTCTCTCATATATGAGAGACGTGGCACGCAATGTGTTAAGAAAATAATTTAAAATAGTGTTTTAAAGTTCCTCTGTTGTTGCGTTTGACACAGGCAAAATACCAAAAAATAAATCACTGACTTTATGGTTATGAAAAACACGTGCAACTAAAGCTAAATGTTTAATTGAGCCTTCATCTGTTCATCAACGATTAATGAAAATTTGTTTGATTGCAATAATTCAATAGTATTTTCAGAACTGTACTGCCCAAGACTTTACTTACAATTAAAAAAAAAATCGAAGAAATTGTCCATATTGCTCAAAGAGACCTAGTTTTAATAACAAACATAGAAAAAGACTCCAAGTCTCGGTCTCATTAAATTATAATTTTACAATTCACAACAAACATGACACGTGTTTCGGAAATTGTTGGAGTCAGGTCATGAATTTTCCATTTCTGACGTTGATGTTTTACATGAATATCCGAAGGGGAAAAAGCTTGACCTTCTAGAAAAAATGGAAATAACCAAAGCTATAAAAAGTCCCATTCTCACTTGCGTTAACGATGTTTTTAATTTTGAACCAACCCTAATATTTAACAATTTAATGTAATAATAATTGTAGGCAACCTTCATTTCATTCACTAATTCATAGAGTGAGAGTTTTTGGTTCTCTTCTTCGACTAGTCCAGTGGCCTGTGGGTGGTTGCTTCGGTGTCTCACTCGGTTGGTCTGGGTTTGATCCCGTCTAGAGACATGAATCTTTTTTAATACTTTTTTAATATTTTATTTTGTTTATTCAAGTGAGACTTAACCTCATTTTAATGTCCATCAAATGTATAAGTAGTTGTTTGTTTTGTTGTGCTTTATTGTGTTTTATTCTATTTGTAAGTTATTGTTTTAGGATTTGTGAGTGTGATTATTTACTAAGGTTCTCTCTGTTGTTTGTAGGTCTGATGATGCTCGAAAGGGCGAGACACGTGTCATGTTTGTTGTGAATTGAAAAATTATAATATAATTTAATTTTTCTATGTTTGTTACTTACAATTGTTGTAACATTAGTACGAGAGCATGTTAATTTATTAGCAGTTGTTATTATATTTAAAAAACATATTTGGTACTTGTCTTGCTTTTTTTGCTCTATACATTAGAATATAATCATATGAAAAAGCACATGGAATTAAACCAAATTATTCCTAGTTTCAAAAATATCCGGGATATTTCCATTTAAAGAGTTATCTGCATCACTCTGTACACAAAAATATTATCAGTTTATCCATATATCACACTTTACTTTTGCGCACGTTTTGATGATGTTTTTTACATTTTGTGAGGCCACCATATTAGATTTTAACAAAATAATTTATTCTGATAACTAACTCTTGATTTTGAAAAAAATTTGAAGTCAATCGGATAAGTAGTTTTTGAGCTATGTCAAGTACAGACAGAACGACCGACCGACATACTGACATGTTTTTCGGATTCCAAAGACCCGAAAATGCAAGACTGTAGAAAAATCTCGGATGGTGATATTTCACAATTACAATACATCCCTCTTACGAGAGAAGTAAAATAAATTGAGAAAGCTTTATCAAGTTTTTCACTTAATCGGAATATAAGCAGTTATTAGTAGATAATTCTGGTATTCAAACAAAACTTAACGTTTGAATGAAGAAATACGTTAAGAGAATAACATAACGCGCTAGACCAAATTTCAAGAAACCCAGCTATCATGGCTTGACTCATAGTGCCTAATTTAACTTTCAATTTATGGTTCTAGTCGGATCTGACACTTGTTATTACTGTCGTTTCAGCTTGGTCGTATTTGTGTTTTTATACAGTTTTGTGTCGTAAAGTCCATTAATCAAATCTTTAACTCAGTTATTTTAGGAATCCATAAGTACTTATTGCCTTTAACTAACTAATAATTTATGAATAATAAATAGTTCTAATCAATCTACTTTAACCTTACTAATTTTCCTTTGTTCCTCTAAGTTTTGATTTGATTCAGATGAATATGGTGTGACAGCCATTTTATGTTTGTTACAACTACTTTGCAATTTTTTATTACATTTTATCTTAAAAATAAATCAAATTATTACTACTCTTTAATTGTCTCAAAGCTTAACTTCGACTATGTATATTACATATCTATAGAAATTCAACTTATTGAGTACAACATTGTTTTTGATATATTCGATACTCTTAGTGGATAGAATTTTGGTTGAATACGTTAGAAAGTACAAATTAAATTTGTCGAGTGGGAGATTTGATGCTTTTGATTTTGATGCTGTGTGCAGCATGCGACATTGTCGGATTAGTTTTACAAATAATAATAATCTAGATCTAATCTTCTATAAGTCAGAAGAACAGGTAAAAGATTTTTCACATGACGCCATTTTGTGCATGTGTAGCTGACACGTGATTTCTCTTTCTTTGTTTCAAGTTTTTAATTTTGTATCTCCTGTTTTAATTGAATTTTTTTTAACTTTGGATAATGCAAGATTTTTATTAAATACCTTCAAGATTTCTTAGTTTACACTTGTATTTACTCTAACCTTTAAAAATTCTGAAGTTTTCATGAAAATTTTACTTAAATTAGCTTGGAATAGAACTGCATCCGAAGAAGGCTGACGAGTATACAGTGCAGTTGTTCTTTAACTCCATCTCTCAGAGTTGCAGAGTACTCCGGAGAACATTTTTGGATGTTTAGGAGAAAATAGGATAGTTTTGTGTTGGGACTTTACCACTGGCTAGATGCCGTTGCTATTTGAAAAAATTGAAAAGTTTGCATTTTGGTTACTTGAATGTGCGTTCTTTAGTTCATCATTTCACTGAAATTAGAAATGTTTTATTACAATATAACTACGATATTTTAGGTGTTTCGGAGACATGGCTTAATAATAATGTTGAGGAAAATCATATACAAATACCTAATTATACTTTTGTTAGGGCTGACAGAACATCTAGAGGTGGTGGAATTGGTATGTATTTTAAAAATAATTTTAAATACGAAGTTATCAATTCAATTCATACAGAACACTTAGAGCAGCTGTGGATTAAATTTAAATTTAATAATGTTTTATATATTTGGCTCAATATACAGACTACCTAGAGGTCAGTTTCTTGAATTTTTAACTAGCTTTGAAGACTCTTTATCACATGTTTCGATAGAATGTAGTAGGGTTGTTTGTGGTGGCGATTTTAATTTGAACTTTTTAAGTTTAAATAATAAAAGTGTTCAAGATTTAATGTCTTGTATTGAAACTTTTGATTTACAACAAATTGTAAACACACCTACGAGAATAACAGACAGAACCAGTAGTTTGATTGATTTGATTTTCATACCAAAGGAAGAAGAAGATTATAATTATTCTGCTAAAAATGTACCTCAAATTTCTGATCATATGCTAATAGATTGCTGCCTGTATACTAAAGGTACCACAGAAGATAAAAAATATTCCACAGTTAGAAACTTAAAACGTCTTGATAAAGATCTGCTAACCATCTTTCTACAAGGCGCGCCGTTCGAAAACATAATAAATATTATCAATATTAATGAAAAAGTGTCATATTTTAATTCTTTACTATTGAATATATTTGATGTTTTGGCTCCTTTAAAATCAGTAGTTATAAAAAGACAGAAGCCTGTTTGGCTGACGGACACTGTGCTCACTATATACTATATACAGTGTGTATCAGCCAAATGGAATAAATTCGATAATAAATAAATGGGGGCGTGTTCGGAAAAACGCGTGGACCCGTCGATTGGTATTTTTAGTTGCTCATTTTCTCCAATAAAAACTTTTTATACAGGGTGTGTCCTGTAACAGTGGTCAATGCCAACTTTCTTATTTCAAAAGCAACATCCCGGATATTATTTAATTTTTGGATTCTTTAGGAGATTCTAAACATATTTTATGTTCAATGTCCTATACCTATCTTCAACTATTTCGGCAATATTAAGTGTTTTCAAATTTATTTTTATTTTATTTATTTCGAATTTATTATTATTCATGAAAGTGGCTCTGGTTACTGAACTATTTATTTGATTACAAAAATTCGCTACAACACACTCAATACTTATTTACCATTTAGGTCTTCATATTAAGAATGTAAGCAAAAACCATTTTAGCGTTCCTTTTTATTGATATGGAACAAAAAGAGCCAGTTTTGTTTACTTTTAAGTTTTGTTTACTTTTGTGTAAAATGCCTGGCCTTTCTCTTTGCAAGACAGTAGTTGTCAGTGTCAGTGTCATAGTCTTTTGAATTTCGTTTAACTGCATAATACCTAACATCAGAAAAATGGTTCATTTAACAGAAATGCATAAAATAACAATTCTACAAATGATTGGTTATGGAGATAACACACGAACACAAGTGGAAGTTGCTCGCTTATTTCATGAAAAATTTCCAAATTTGCCGCATATATCCCAAGGGACAATTAGTAAAATAGAAAAGCAGTTTCGCGAGCTTGGACATGTGAGGCAGATAAAAAAAGCAGCTGCCAATTCAATAAATGATGATACTAAATTGGATATTATGCTTGAGTTTGAGGAAAACCCACATATTTCTAGTCGACAAGCCGCCGCAATGTTCGATATTAGCTATTCGTCGATTATTCGAACATTAAAAGAAAATAAAATGCATCCCTATAAAGTGATACCAACTCAGGAGCTCATGGAAGACGATTATGATAGGAGAACTTATTTTTGTGAACAAATGATGGCTATGTTAGATAACAATGTTATTCAATTAGAACATGTTTTGTTTTCGGATGAGTGTACCTTTACACTTCACGGTCATGTAAATCGTCAAAATTGCCGCTATTGGTCTAGGGAAAATCCTCACTGGATCAGCGAAGAACATACTCAATATCCTGAAAAGGTTAATGTTTGGGCAGGAATTGTTAGGGATCATATCATAGGCCCCTTTTTCATTGACGGCAATTTGAATGGCGATAATTATTTAGCACTGCTCCAAAATAATGTCGTGCCAACTTTGACAAATTTGTATCCGGATCCAGCAAACCCACAAGTTCCAGCGAATATGATATGGTTTCAGCAAGATGGAGCACCGCCCCATTACCAAATTAATGTCCGGCAGTACCTCAACGGAATATTTCCAAATCGGTGGATAGGGAGACGAGGATCGATAGAATGGCCAGCGCGATCCCCTGATCTGACGCCATTAGACTTTTTCTTATGGGGACATATTAAATATGTTGTATACAAAACTAAACCCCTCGACTTAGCTGACTTAAGAAGACGAATAACGCTTGCGATTAGATCGGTCACGCCTGAGATGCTAAATAACGTTAGAAGAAATTTCTATTTAAGATTAGGAATTTGCCAAGACGTTCGCGGCGAGCATATTCAACAGTTCCTAAATTAACTTTTTACTTTTGTTTATACATTATGAAGAAATAAATAATTTTATTTTTTTAATCTTAATTTTTGCAATAAATTTGAAAACACTTAATATTGCCGACATAGTTGAAGATAGGTATAGGATATTGAACATAAAATATGTTTAGAATCTCCTAAAGAATCCAAAAATTAAATAATATCCGGGGTGTTGCATTTGAAATAAGAAAGTTGGCATTGACCACTGTTACAGGACACACCCTGTATAAAAAGTTTTTATTGGAGAAAATGAGCAACAAAAAATACCAATCGACTGGTCCAAGCGTTTTTCCGAACACGCCCCCATTTATTTATTATCGAATTTATTCCATTTGGCTGATACACACTGTATATGTATATACAAGCGAACAAAAAATCAGAATCATTGGGATTATTATAAACAGTTGCGCAATCAAACAAACATAGCTATAAGAACTGAAAAAAGGAAATATTTAGAGTATTGCGCTAATAACAGTAATAGTAAAATCTTGTGGCAAAGGCTAAAAAATTTAGATATTGTAAACAAAGCTAAAGTAGTACCTCTTCCTGATTTTTTAGATAATCCTTCAGAAACAAATAAACATTTTCTACAATTTTGAAATAATATACAGTCTGTTGACGTTAATCTACTAGATTATTATCTTAATAATAGGAAATTAATTTTAGGTGAAAAATTTGAGTTTGTTACTGTTAATACAGATAAAGTGAAAACACATTTATATAGTATTAAATCGTTGGCGTCGGGATCCGACTTAATAAATTTAGAAATGTTATGCTTATGTTGTCCTAGAATTTTGCCTTTTCTTACTAATATAATTAACTCCTGTATTTTAGAGGGAAATTTTCCCGATGATTGGAAGATCGCTCGTGTAACGCCTTTACCAAAAAAATCTAATATAACTTGCCTTAACGAACTTCGGCCAATCAGTATTTTGCCCTGTCTTTCGAAAATATTAGAAAAAATGATAGATTAACAAATGAGATGATTTTTAGACAAAAATTCTATTTTACCTGTTAACCAATCGGGATTCAGGAAAGGGTAGAGTTGTGCAACAACTTTAGTGGGTCTGACGGATGACGTCATCAGGGCTACCGATGTGGGAAAGACTGTCATGATCTGTTATTGTCAATTTTAAATTACGTTGGATTTGCAAATAACGCAAAAGAATTTATTAAAAATTATCTCGAGAATAGACTACAGTATGTCGAAACTTCCACGGGTGACTCGTCAAGAGAATTGGTAGGTTGTGGAGTACCACAAGGCTCTATATTGGGGCCTTTACTGTTTACAATATATACAAATAACTTTAACTCTTGTATGGATCAAATCACGGCATATTTTACGCAGACGATACGCAGTTGCTTTTTTCCTTTTCATCCGATGATTGGCAGGTGGCGGAGAGAACCATAAACAATAATTTGAATAACTTAATGATTTTTTCCCAACGTCATGGCTTGCATGTTAACCCTGAGAAGTCATGTGTTATGGCTTTCGGTAAGCATAAGAATCGCGCCGAGGTGAAAGGAACTTGGGAATTAGAATCGACACAGATTTGCGTTTTAAACAGCAAGTCGCGATTAACCTACAAAGGGCATACATGTCTTTGAAAATGTTATATCCACATCGTCACATTTTGAGCGAATCTCTTAAAATTAGATTATCAGATTCTCTTGTACTTAGTCATTTTAATTATTGTGATGTTTTATATGGCACTTGTTTAGATAACGAAGATATAAACAGAATTGAGAAATTACAAAAAAAATGTTTACGTTTTATTTATGGCATACGGAAATTTGAGCGAATATCACATAAATCAAAAGATGCAAAATGGCTTAGTATGCAGAATCGACGTAGATTACATTCTCTGGTGTTGTTTCATAATATTATATTTAACAACTGTCCTCCATACTTAACAAATAAAATTATTTATAGAACAGATGTCCACAATTTAAATCTAAGATTTCGGGGTCTCATCTCTCTACCGCCTCACAGATCAGCACTTTTTAGAAGAAGTTTCTCCTATAACGCTTATAAGCTGTACAATACTGTGCACTGTGCCTATCTCCTTAAAAACACTTAAGCATGAAATATTTAAAAAAACTGTAAGGAAAATGTTACTAAATGAGTATATATTCATTGCTTCAATTTACTCTCTTTTTTGACGAGTATTCTGCAGTAGAGGATGGATACCTTTGTTAACAATAATTGTAAATATGAAATAGTTTTTTTGCTGTGTGTGATCATTATGCGAACATTTTGTTTTTGTTGTAAAATATGGTTTACAAGGGGGCTAAACTTTGAACAGTTTTTAATTACATTTAGCTCCTTTTTTTCAAATAGTCAAATAATGTTTTTTCTTAAATGTACTATTTATTGTTATATTTGGAAAATAAATATTATTATTATTATTATTATTTAAAACGCATTTGGGAGGTGCAGACGTTTTTGATTCCTTCAGAAAACTGCAACTTGAAGGATGAGTATTTTTCTTGATAATGTTATATATTTCTTATTCTTTCATGTAAAATATAACTTATTGAGATATTACTTAGGATATTGAGATCACTGTTACTGATAAATACTTTAGTTTTCTAATTCAAGGAATAGAGCAAAACTTAGCACAGCTAGACAAAATTTCTACCACCGCTAATACATTGTCTTACAAATAACCACTGATCGATACTTTAGTATTCATTTTTTATTAGCTTATGAATGCATTTTTTAATATCTCCAACGATGTAACTTTGCTTAAACGTTTTATTTCAAAAACCATTATTAGCCATTTGCATTCAAATAAGTTAAATATAAACATTTTACAGCTGAAAAGTTTTACTAATTTTTACCTCAAAATCAACCGAACATATATATATATATATATATATATATATATATATATATATATATATATTGAGTTTTAAGTCATCATTAGCCTTTGGCATTCAAATAAGTTACATCTACACTTCTTACAGCTTAAAAGTTTTGCTTATTTTTGGTTATAAATTTACATAAATAACCTCTATGTATCTGGTTATATTTTTTATAGCCGAGTGCTTACAAGTTTAGTTTATTCCATTTTTGTCATTCTATTTCAAAAAGTTACATAACTAAGCTATATGTAAATGGTTATTTTTTTATAGCTGGGTACTTAGAAATTTTGCATTTCCCTTACTGACATTCTTCTTAAAAAGTTACATAATTAACTTATATGTAACTGGTAATTTTTATATATAGCTGAGTGCTTACAATTTTTTTTGTTAACTCCATTATAGCAATTTCTGCTTTTAATATAATTAACCTTAATGTAACTGGGTATATTTACTAACTTAACACTAACAAAATTGGTTTATTCCACTAATGTCATTTAGCTTATGATTGAGTAGCTGGTACATAAATCACAGTTCTATATTTATATGTATATTTGGAAAATAAATAACCAAATACTGGTTTATGTCACTTTGGGTTAAAAATTGTAGCATTTACTATCGTATGTAACATACTTTGATATTTTGGATATTTGAATTAAATTGATATTTTTTTTTATAAAATTTGACCATAACATATTGAAATTTAAGATTAATTTAATTGGGTAAATTTAATACTGGCATAACTAGAACCTTTGTCTGCTAATTCATTCTGTCACTACATAATGGACATTTTCAGATAATAAATTTAAGTGTTTTTTTTTAATTAACTTAATTTTGGGTTTATTTTTTGACTTTTCAGGTTACGTTAATTAGAGATAATAATTAAAGCCTAAGTTATCCCTGGTTCATAGAATTTTATTACAGAACAGTGCATAGATTTATAATCTTTTCTTTCCATCTTTACGTCCAACTATTAATGTTGGTTGCACCCATAAAAGTCGGCTAGCCTAACTGAGTGGCAGTGATATAAATAAATTAATATTTAATTTTCAAATATATTCTATCAATAAATAACAATTTATTATTATTATTATTATTATGGTTTTTTTTATTTATTACAATGGATGATGACGTATGGGTAAAGAACCAGCGGGCCAACTGTATTAACCTTGATTCCTCCTAAATTAATTTAGGATTATATCAGACTACCTACCGGGTCCAAAATATCGGTGACTAAACACTCGTCCTCAGTGACTTTCGGAATGACCCTTGCGACGGTGGAACCTGTCTGTACAATTTGCAGATTCCGGTCGAACATAATGTGAAATGGAAACACTCGACAGAATGTGGCAGCGCTTACCTTTGGCTCTGTAAAAAGATACATATTCGTTAATCAACTTCATGCATGTACAGGGTGTCTGGTTATATTTAAACGGTTATAGGTACCGTATAGATAAAGACTTTATTGCATGAATTATTTAAAAAAATTAACTATAACAGTTTTTAGGTTTTATTCAAATCATTAGAATTTACAAGAGGCGATCCGATGTTAAACAATGGTCACGCTAGTCAGCATACATATAGGGAAGGGCGATTAACGGAATCGGCTCTCCACAGTATACTGCAAAAGGTCAAGAATGCTTTACAGTCTTTACACTTTAAGGAAGCAGCTTTGGCCGTGTTTTTCGATGTTGAAGGGGCATTTGACATTGAGACTCAGTCGCAGCCAGAAGCGTCAAAACGAATCTGGTGCGATGAGTAAAAAGTGCACTGTAAGAGCTATGCGTCCAGGCAAGTCAAGGCGGGTGTCAGATAGACATTGGTCTGCGAGGCGGATGCCCTCAAGGCATATACTTAAAATTAAAATTTAAATAAATTAAGTTAAATTAAATACTTGTGGGGTCATAATGGATGCAAAGTTGAGCTGGAAGGCGCATATTGACAGACAAACGAATAAATCAATAGCGACCTTCTGGCATCTCCGTAGAGCGGTGGGTTTAAACTAGGAGCTGAGTCCTAGAGTCATGTTCTGGCTGTATAAAACAGTCATAAGACCTAGGATTGCATACGGCTCGAGAGTATGGTGGCCCTCAGTGGAAAGGAAAGCCATTCGCTCCAGAGTGGCGAAAGTCCACAGACTGACCAGCTTATCGTCAACCGGAGCAATGAGCAACGACACCGTCGTCAGCAGCTTTGGATATTTTGCTAGGGCTGCCGTCTTTGTCGACTTTCATTAAGAAAGTGGCAATGGCAACTCACCTGGGACTAAGAGACGCAGGAGCATGGCATACTAGAGGGGAGGTTATGGGTCAAGCAAGGATCTCACATTTTAGGAAGACTGGACTAGAATAAGCATTATGCTTTCTCAATCCCGGAAAAAAATAAGATTGGGAGAGAAACAGAGCAGAATGTTTTGTTATACGTATGGTTCACGTATGACAGCATTGCAATTCTCTGTGGCAAGTGTATGTATAATGGCCGGACAAACCGGTTCCAGCTTCCCTTTGGGAAAGTTTTTCTAGGTATTTCAAGTTTAAGTTTACGCTGTTTTAAGGAATGTCATGAGGGGAAGTCATAAAAGGAATAGAGGAGATTGTAATTTGCTCAGATAGTCAAGCAGCACTTAAGGCGCTGGACTCACCCATGTTGGGATTAGCATTGGTTCAGGAATATGGCAACAGTTTGGAGCAGTTGGCACGGAGTAAGAGGGTGAGGTTGGTTTGGATGCGAGACATTGTGGGATTGACGGTAACGAGAAGGTAGATAAGCTTGCTAGACTCGAAGCCGCCGCCGGCACGTATATAGGACCACAACCGGCTTTAGGTATTACTAGGCAGCAAATGGGGATTACACTGGACGAATGGGCGCACCAAGAACTGCGTCGTGAGCGGGACCGGTTTGAAGGTGGTAGGCAAGCTAAAGACTTCATTGTGAAGCCCGATAAAGGCCGAACAGAGTGGTTGTTAACGCAGGGAGACCCTGAACTTCATCGTAGGAGTAGTAACGGGGCAATGTCGATTAGAGAGGCATCTTTCTATTTTTGGTATTGAGGAGGACTCTAGCATGCAGTGTCGGGAAGAGGAGGAAACTCCACTTAACTTCCTGTGCAGGTGTGAAGTACAAGCAAAACAACGCCATTTTTGGCACTACAGTCTTGAGATGTAATCAGGGAACTATTCTGGAAAGATATCCAGACCTATATAGGTAGATTTAAGAATGGAAACCTGGTGGTGAGTGGTGGTTGAAGGAGGGTCTGGGTTAGACTGAAAGGGTGTTATAGGCCTGCCAGTCACCCTCCAACTACTACTATATAATCAAAGGTCATCCACTTCATTATTATATATGGAACACTTGGTGTAATATTGTAAGGGTAATAATATATGATTCTCTTCTTGTTGATTATAAATATATCAAATTTGACACATTTGTCTTTAAAAATATACGTACTATACTACGTATAAAGTTGACAATAAAAGAAATGGAGAAAAAAATTAAAAAAGCTGTTATTTACAATATAGTAATTGTGGTACGAATACAAGATGGCGGAATAAAATGGCGACCTAGTAAAAGATTTTTAACCGTGAAAAAATCTTCAGGTTATACACATCTTAACGTTTTAGCGTCACAAGATACCAAAAAATATGTTTGGTATCTAGTTCGCGTCAGTTCTGTCGGTCTGTCAATTTGCGGCATAGCTTAAAAACTACTTATCAGATTGACTTTAAATATTGGTTAAAAATTGAGGTTCATATGGGGATGACCTGGTAATATTTTGGTAAAAATGCAACATGGCAAAACAAAATGGCGGCCAAGAGAATTATTAAATAAATTATTACTAAAAAACTACCTGTCCAATTTATCTCAAATTTTGCATAAAATTTAAACATCATGTAGAAATTAACTGGCAAAAATCTAATATGGTGAAAAAATTCCGGCCTAGTGAATCGTTAAAAAATTATTAGTAAAAAACTAATTATTCATTTTATTTAAAATTTTACACAAAAATCAAGTATTATATAGAAATGAACTAGATAGATAGAACTAAAAAGAAAAATGGCGACCTAATAAAATATTTAAAAAACCAGCCTTCAGTGCAAGCATTAAGTGTGATATAAAGATAAACTCATAACGTTGTGGTATGAATTTAAAGTAGCGAAATAAAATGGCGGTCAAATAAACTTATTAAAAAAATCTACGTAGAAAAATCTTGTTCACTTTTGCAGAAAAATTAAATTTGATTTAGGGATAAACTGGTACGAATTCAACATGACGTAACAAAATCGCGTTGTGCGCCAATGTAAAAACTAATTATTGAATTTATTTTAAATTATGTCCAAAAGTCAAGGGTGGCGTAGGTAAAAAGAAATGGGTAAAATATTGGTAGGAATCCATTATTATGAAACAAAATGCCACCCAATAAAAATGTTTGAAAAGACAGTAACGATTATGTACAGAACTAAATTGGCTTTACCAATTTTTCTTAGCTGCAGTCGTAGCCAATAGAAATAGTAATAACGTGAGCAGTACATAAGTCGAAAAATAAAACGATATAGCCAATCTCAAAAACTAGGTCTGATTGACGAAATCTGATGGCTATTTTCGATTTTCCACCCAAAAATTACTCAGAAACAGTTAAATATTCATTGACACCAAATGGCTGTTGCCATGCATAATTAATTGATACCCTGTATAGTTTATTAAGTAATTTAGTAGTAGAAACAAATCCGAAACGATATAAGTAAGAAATTTAGTTCACTAGGGCGATGACTCATAAATCAATTGGCGTACCTTTTCACCCATAACTCCGAAACTATACCATCACAAAATACTTGGCAGGTCAATGCGGATTTACCCAGCAATTTTCATTTGAATTATAGAGATCAAGTAGGCCACCCAGATGACACATATCGCATTCCATATTGGGGCACGCCCATCTGCATAACTGCCACATATTTGGAAAAATACAATTTTCCGCTCATACTGTATGAATGGGTAACTAGGCGTCTCATTGGTAATAACATATTATAAATAATAACAGGTACGGGCTAAGTAACGGGGGAAATGTGCTGTGAATTATAATTATGCTCTAGTTAGATACAACTATTAAGATTATAATTTGTGTTTAATGAGAATGGATGCGTATTCATAACGCTTTGTACAATTTGCAGGTATGTCAGCTAAACCGCGATATAAATTATGTAGATAATTAGTTTATAGAGTAAAAGTATTATACAGGGTGTCCAGATTTCGATGGTTTTAAAGGGATATCTCGGTTATTTGGAAAGATTAGGGGTTCGCGAGACCGAGACTGAATCAGTCTCGGTCTCGGAAAATGTTTACGGTCTCGGTTTCGGTATCGGTCTCGAAAGTCTCGGTGGTCTCGAAAACAAAATTTTAAAGATAATAATTTTTCGCCGAGATGTTACTTAGACAAAAGTACATGGAAACCTACGTTCGAAACTCAGAGTTTTTCCAATCTTAAAAATTTAAAGTAAAAAAACCCAATGTTTGAACATTTCAGTAAAGTAGAAAAAATGTAGGTATATTTATATAAAAAATTATTCCAAAAATCTATTATTCGAAATGATGTTGCCAACAGATGGAATCAGTAAATATAGATATACGGAAAATAGTAGGTGTATCAAAATGAATATCACATATCCCTTGTTCTTTGAACATCAACAGAAAGGCCACACATCACTAGAGTTACTTAAACAACCATCCACAGAACAATAATTATTTGACATTTCAAAAGATACAAATGGAATAAGATATATTAAACACAAAATAAGGACACACTGTATAATGCTGCCGAACTCATGCAAGCAACGTGTTGGGCAGTCTAGGGACAGACGTTATAATTCAATAGGTAAAAAACGATCGATGGCCAAGTAAAGCACCCTTAGGTATTCTGTAAACTTTGCTATTTTGAACCAAACTTTTATTACTTTGATGCGTATTTACTTTCTTAACCAGGACCCTTTTTAGGGGTCTGCACGTTGTGCTTGCACAAAGGCGGCTATGGTTCATAATACTACTTGTGAATCAACTATTTTTGTTCTTTGGTAGATTAACTATAAACTTTAAAAGTGGAGTAGATTTTAAAAGTAAATTTATTTATTAAACAAATATCTACTTGTTCAATTTTTCGCCTGAAAGATCAATCTATAACCTTTTTTGAGAAAATGCACAGGGATAAATATTATATTGTGCCTGCTGAATCACCAATAATATTAAGTTCCTCAAGCTATGATAACTATGACATCGATTATACATCACTACTTGAAAAAAAAAATGATTCCGAAAATTGGAGAAAAGAAATAATAGAATATTTGCAATTCAAGCGCGCTCCAAAGGGTACAGATATTTTAGAATGGTGGAAAGCACACGATAAACAATTTCCAAATTTAGCTAAAATGGCAAAAGATCTTTTGTCTATACAGGCAACCTCTATAGCAGTAGAGCGTTTATTTTCACAAGCAGGGTTAATTAATACAAAACTAAGAAGCACGTTAAATGAAACTTTAAACAAATGCTTATTATGTATTCATTTATGGTATAAAACTAACTTGAAAAATGAAATTATAAAATATTACTTTGAATTTTCTGTAATATTTTTAGGTTTATTATGTAGGTTGAAATAAAATTTAAAAATATGCTTATAATGTATGTTTAGAAATTTAAATTTTTACTTTGTTATTAGAACAGTTCGTTATTTTTTAAGGGCAATAGTTGAATTAGCTTTGTGTTTTGTTTGTTGAAAATCTTGTCCGTATGCATATGTATTATTTTTATTATACACATATAGTTAAAAATTTTATATCGTCTATTATTTTCAAATACAAACAAAATCAATACAAAAATATTGTTCTATAAAACACGTAACTTCTTTAATTAGCAAGCCATCGAAGCGATTAAAGAAGAAAATGTTAAGAAAAATTTTGACTGATTTTTTTGAACAATTTTTTGTTTATTTAAGTCGGAAAATTTTTAAACAAAAATCACCACAATTACTTCGTCTGTGGGAGACTTGACCGTATCTATACTATATAAGAATATGATATTGCGATGTTTTTGGTTGTTACAGTCTATTAGTTATTAATTATTGAACCAAAAACTAAAAATTTTTGGATTTTAGTTACTTTCAATAATTAAACATACAAACCGATCATAAATTTATAAAGATCACAGTTTCAAAATCCTATATAGTATAGTTATGATAAAGTGTCTCTTTTTGAGAACAGGGTAGCAACTTACGGTTTTCGACATGTGAAGTGGAATTTCGCTACTAGAATTTCTAAATTTGGGAAATTCTCTTTTTTATGGTTATTTATATCGTTTTTCATTAGTATCATTGTTATAAGAACATATACAATGCTAGTATAATAAAATCGATTATAGAAAAATTATTTTTTTCATCAATTAATTTGCCGCCAAACATATATTTTTTGAATTATTTTATCAAAACAAATAATTTACGAACATTAGTTATTTTGCTACTTCACTTTGAGATCGAGACCGAGAGTCTCGATAGGTAAGTCTCGGTATCGATCTCGGTCTCGAACATCAAGTCTCGGTCTCGGTATCATTTCGAGACCGAGATCGAGACCGAGACCGAGACTAGTCTCGTGGTCTCGCAAACCCCTAGGAAAGATGCAGGGTTGCGGTTTTCACACCACTGTGCCACAGATCAACAAACCAATCAGATACCGCACTCCTGCGATTTTCATTCATAAACGTGTTTAATCAAACCCTATTAGCTGGGTGGAGAACTCAGAGATGTACTTGAAATATATTTATTCTTTCTGAGCAGGGACTTATCAAAATATTTTGTGAATAACGTTTAATCAAATTTAATATATTTATATTGAAAAAATAGAGTATACATCACGTAGAAAGGGTTTTCGCTCATGTTATGTTCATTTCGCTTCTACCATTGGCGTGAGTGTAAAGAACGTAAATATTATATATTATTATAGTCTCACCTCACAAAAGAGAATGGAATATTATGTTTCTAATTTTCAGAGTTTTTGTGGTCAGCAAATTCAAATTTTCTATTCATTTATCTTTTTTGTAATATCCATAAATAAGTGAGAAGATGATTTTTTGGTAATAATAAATACTAGTGTGGATTCCATCGTCGGCAGTTTTTTGATGGGATGTTTCGGTTTCAAAATAAATTTAATGAGCAGTTATAAAACACCCAAAATAAAAAAGATGTACGTAATTTACGTTAAATATGGTATCTTATTAACGACGCCGACGCCTTCAGTTTTTGTATAAAATGAAAATGTTTCTTAACCTATTTGTTTTCAAGAAATCAATTTCTAAACTTTGACGCATGTTTTTTTTTAAATAGTTATATTATATTATTACGTGAATATTTTGATTAAAACTATGGTTATTCGGTGCCAATGTATTGTTCTCATTATGATATTTTCAACGCTATAGTAATTAACTAAAGGATAGAGGACAGGGAACCCTACTGACGTACTAAAACTCTCAAAAGTATACTGGGTGTTACAAAAAGTGAGGATGATTAAAAATAGATTTTTTTTTTATTTATAAGAATTAGATGCCAACTTTAAAATTGTAGATAGTCGATATAAAGGCCTACCCGACTATATACGAAAACGAGGTGGGGGAAGACGGGCAGCCAATAGGGTGGTTTTTACATTTTATTCAAAAACGGCTAATGCGATCCACCCGAAATTTGGCGTACCTACAGAGGACTGCAAGCTCTACTGACTTCTGAACAATATACTGGGTGTGACAGAAAATGGTTAAAAATAGGAAACTTTTTATTTATAGGAATTAAATGCTAACATTTGAGTTGTAGGTAGTTGCCATAAAGACCTATCTGATTATATAAGAAAAAGTGGGGGAGAAAGCGAACAGCCAATCGGGTGTTTCTTGCATTTCATTCGGAAACTGCTAATGAGATCGATTTAAAATTTGGGTACCTGGTGTTACAGAAAGTGCAAAAAAGTTTTGATTTTTTAAATATTTATGCCGTGAACTGACAAACAGACAAACATACTGACACGCGGACCAACGGAATTGATAAAAAATTTTGGGGATCTAGGAACGATAAAATATTAAGATATGTAAAACCTGAGAGGGTGATTCTTTTAACAATTATAAACATTCTCTTTGGCCGCCATCTTGAATTAGTACTTCAATTATACTACATCATCCTTATACCATAATTAGTTATGGCACACAATTTGAAATCAATTCATTAAGTAGTTTTTTCAATTCGAATTTTTAAATATATTACAAAGCCACCATTTTGTGTCGCCATTTAATTTCAGTAAGGGTGCCGTCATAGATTTGATAGACGATTTTGCTTCCGAGTATGAAGCATGAAATATTAAATTCAAACTTGTCTTGCCTTTCACGTAGAAATATAACACGCTTATTTTCCTGAGACCAAATCCTAGCATTATGCCAGTTCAAAATACCAGAACTGGTAAAATGCGTCTCATGCGACCATATAAGAGTTCTTTGAAAATTAATGACCATGTTCCACATTGGCAAATACCAATTGGAATACTCTAGTCGGCTTTCTGCGTCACCAGAATTTAAGTTTTGCACCAAATGAAATGTACGTGGGATAAACGTGTGTTTTTTTTTAAATTGCTTGTATCCTGGAATTAACAACACCGATAAAAGATTTAATTTCTCCACAAGGATTACTTGGAACTGCCTCGACCGAAGTCAACACTTCATCAATATAGCGATTTTTTTTGTTGTAGGTTTTAGCCACGGTTTGATAAACGAGCCATGTTCAGTTTAATTTGATTTTACCCTTAAAAAAATTGTTTTATCCGGTTGCCTTCTTTCTGGATATCTACAAAAATATCATATTTTAAATATTTAACTAGAATGAGAAAAATGAATATCTACAATATTGCCTGTTTAAATTTAGTTCCAAAGCTTCATCTGCGTTTTCGTCGCACTGGATATATGTGACAAACATGTCGTATTTTTCATAATTTTCGAATATTGCATTGTCTACCAAGGTTGAGAAGTCTAATGTTATTAAAAAGTTTTAACGCAAATCAAGAAAAAATGCGGCAAATACGTTCCCTATTTTGACATAAACTACTTTTGTTATTTCAAATGTCCACCTTGGCTTACTAAGATTTTTTGATTTTTTAATATAAAAAGTGCTAATATTGGACTTAATATTGAAAATAAACATAGATGCTATATATTTTTGACCAACTTGTAAAAAACAAAAACAAAATATTTATAAATATATAGGGTGTCCCATTAAAAAAAACCTAACATTGAGTCATATCATGAAAATGACTTTAACTACACCCAGCAAGAATCAAAATGCACCACAAGATTTTACGTAAAAAGTAATTTCGAACCACTTTTTACTTTTCTGATAAATTAAACGGTAATCAAGATACGAGAGGGTATCAAAATGCAACATTTTCAATTTCACTCTGTATGTTAGAAACAAAGCGGGCTATGTTTCTATATATGTATATTCGTTTCACAAAAAGGTGGCACAGTGCTGTGAAAACCACAACCCTGTATCTTTTCAAATAACTGAGATATCGCGTAAAACCATCGACAACTGGACATACTGTACAGGATGATCCAAAGACGAGACATAATCGAAAAAATGCTAAATCTAAAAGTAGCTGGGATTTAAATTTATTTTCTAAAAATTAATTGAATATTAAAAAAAAAGGGGAAGCAATTTTTAGAAACTTACCTATTTGTAATGTAATTCGATTCTTCGATCATTTTTTGTAAATTCGTCAATGACGTCATCATAAAAACGTCGATACTCCGACATATTTTGGAGAAGTTTATTTTCAATGGACAACAGCTATGTATGCGAAAGTCTCTCCTGCCTCGTTGAATTCCTCACGAAATTTTTTATACGTTTAAGTGTTAAAAAATTGCGCTCTACTGATGAACTTGTGGTAGGTATTGTCAATACTAATTCACACAATTTCGACGCTTCGGTGTAGGCATCTTCCAGCTCCTTATCTTTTAAAAATTGCATTAGTTCCTTAGCGTTATTTTTTGCGCTAATGTCATCAGTTTCGTAAATCACTTTTAGTTCAGATCGCAGTAACACTCGATCGAAGAACTAGCCATAATGAAGAAGAAGAGATTTAAACGCATCTCCTGGAAAATTTTTCCTTTTAATGCATCAAAGTTGCAGAGCTCGAGGAATTTAAAATCATTTAAACCGTTAAATCTATAGTTTATTTTGGTGAATTTATTCGATTATTTCATAGAGGCGTCTGTATGATATTTGAACATCTCCCACCTTGTCTGTTCGAAGACGCTTGGCTTGTGGCTCTACATTTAACGTCATCGTTTTCTCCCAAAATAGGTCAAAGTCATTTTTTGGCTTAACATGGACTTAAAATCATCTACTTTTTTAGGCAATATCATTTGTTTTAGTTTGTAATATATTAAAAACATTGTCCGAGAATGGAAATATTTCTGAAAATATGTTCAAACAAGTAATTAAAATTAAAATCTCGTTTCAAACATTTCAAAAACCTCCTCCAACTATTTATTGCTTCTGAGGCCTACTTTTCATTATGTTCTATTATATTCTCAACTAGTTCAATTAGTGATTCACTATTTTCAGATACTATTAACACAAGTCTTCCATTATAGCTCCACCTAGTAGGAGCTACTTTGAGCAATCGTTTGTGGACAAAGTCCAAAGCTTGTGTACGTTTTGTTGACTTGGAAAAAAAAGCAGCCATGCCACTTAAAATAACGAAAAATACTTTACATTCTTTAATGTGATTGATGGACTGGGATAAAACGAAATTTAATTTATGAGCAAAACATTGGACAAACACAGCACATGGGAATGTTTCTCGAACTTTAGCTTGCAGACCCTCTAATTTTACTGCCATCACTGCAGTTCCATCATAGCTTTGAGCAACTAATTTTTTCTCTCCATTAATTTCTTTAGTAACGTTATAAATTACGGTATATAATGCATCTGCTGTACGATTTTCGGACACATTCTTAAAACTGTCTGTTTTAACGTAGCGTATTACTATAGATCATTGGCTAAAATTAGTGATATCAGTTGTTTCGTCCAGAACAATAGCAATGAACCGCGCCTCGCCAATCTCCTACTTAATTCTTTTTAGAACAATGGTTGCAACAGCGGAAATTAAATCATTCTGGATTCGATTCAACGTTCCGCGAAAAATGCTAGACTGCTCTAAATGTTTTTTTAAGCAATCATCATATTTAGCCATTAAACTAAGTAAATCTTGAAAATTTCCTCTATTTGAAGAAATCCTTGTTTCGTCATGACCTCTAAATCCCAATTCGTGCTGTCTGAGAAAACAAACAACATCGATAAGTCTTCTTAATATTTGCCTATTTTTATTGACTAGTTCATTGTGTTGGCGTTGACTAATTTCCAACTGTTTATTAAGGGCGTGTTCAATTCTGGTTTTGCCGAAGACTTTTTCTTTTATGACGGCCTGCAAATGCGCTTTGGACATAAGGTGTCTTTTTACAGCTTTATGGAAATTGTTTAAATCGGAAAAACCAGTTTTATTCCAAAGACCCTTTTCATTTTCAAAAAGTAAACATGGCCAAGAAAATAATTTACTTATATTTTCACACCCTGTTAACAAAATAATTTACTTATATTTTCACACCTTGTTAGATTTAAATTGTTCGTATTATTTTTCCAGATGAAAAATGTCTATTATAGTTTTTCATTTTTGTGGTTAAATTTTTCATAGGCGGTTTTGCCCTTCCTTTGGAAATTATTTGAAGCTTATCAGCAAAGTTTAATGTTGAAAATCCCTTTATTATTAAGACACACAACACACATTCGCACATACTCTTCTCACTAAATTATCCAACATTTTCAACTTTATTATAGACAGTAGTTATAATAGGGGAGCGCCTCCTCCTCCTCCTCTTCCTCTCTCTCATGTCCCTCATTCTTAACTTCCTCCCCTTTTATTCTCATTCGCATCATATTTTTAATTTTTTCTCTTTGTTCTCCCACATTTGATTTTGCATTCTTAAGTCTTATAAATAGGTGCATCAAGATCATTTTAGTATGTTAAGGTACGAGTGACTGTTAAAAGAAAAAAATCTGTTGAATAAATCTATTAATAATAATATTAAAATAAAATGAGTGAATCAGTTGGAGAAAGAAATCGATCCATTCCGCTTCAGACAATTAGCCTCGAAGAAATTATACCAGGAGTTCAAGAAGAAAATATACCATTAGTTCGAGAAGAAAATAATGGGATTGTTTTAAAAAATTTGAATAAAACTGAGAGTGAAGAGAAAAAAGTGTTTTGTGCTATTTGTTTTGAAATAATCGAATATTATGATTCATGTAGACCAAATACATGTTCCCACATTTTTTGTTTAAAATGTATTTTAAGATGGAATGATGAAAATGGTTGTTCTATAATGGTAAACAATTGTCCTGTATGTCGCACCAGAACTTACTATCTCGTACAACTCTTCACAGATGTAATTAGACATCATTTTGTTGTAATTTTAAAAAGAGGATAATATTTTTTTATAATTTGTGTTTGTGAAAACTCTGGTAACAAATAATTTTGTAAAAAAAAGTAAATGTAAATATATATAAAAATTGACACACATTTTTTCCTTTTCCTATATTGAAACGACAACAATGATCTAACAAGTTTTTTAATACATACTAATTTTCACATTACATAACAAAACAATTGTTATGGGTTTACACAAAAAGTGCCACGCCCTAAAATGGCACCACTTTTGCAAATGGAAGCTTAAATTTTCTTATGGGAATTTACATGTAAAAATGACGGTTTTGATTGTCAGACCGGCATAGCCTAATCTACTACTTTTTAATTATACTAACAATATTAATATAATTTGCATCAAGTAAGAGAAAACTCAATTGAATACAGAAACAAGCGTTAACAAAATGTTATATGAGTGCTTCTAGTAGCAGTTGACATAATCGACACTTTTTTACATATGATTAGCTATTTCATTTAGAAATACAGTGTCAGATGTTAGAATAAAAAGAAGTATTTTGCATATAGCACTGAAAATATATAACCGCTTATAGTAACAGTTGACATTTTTTAAAATTAATATTGTTGACGTATTCTACTTATTATCTTTACAATTTATGTTTAAAATTAATATTTTTGACATTATCTACCCATTACGTTTATAACCTATATTTAAAATTAATATTGTTGAAATAATCTTCACATCACCTTTACAAACTATGTTTATTATTAATATTTAACAACATAATCTTCTATCTCTTTCTTTTCATTTTTATTGCAGTAAAAGCAAGCATGTTCAGGAATTAGTAGAAAAAGATGTATCCTACAAATAGCACAATGTAAATCAGAAGCACTAACAACATAAGCTCTTTTGTAGTGGCAGCTCACATGATCGGACTCCCCTTTCCGTAAATATCTCATGTGAATTGCACTACAAGGAAGGCAAATAGCAAATGTTCCTAGTCTTCGACTTTCAATTTTAGAGTAGCTTTGTATAACACATACATCTTTTTCTTCAAAATTATTAAATAATTCACTAGCCCTAAACTTGCTTACTTTTACGTCAGCCTCGGTTCCTAAATTTAGCAGTTGTCCATCCATGTCCACTCCTTCGTCAATTTCCTGATCGTCTTCCTCCATCTCTTCTTCTTCCTCCTCAATGTAATTAATGTCGATGTTAAACAAGAATGATCTTCTAACAAGCCTAGATGATTTGTCCAAAAATGAATGTTTATAAGTGATGGAATCGCCTTCCAAGTTAATAAAAATTTCTTCTCTTTCTTCAATTTGAGCGGCGTTCTCCACATTATTTTCTTCAATTTGGTCAGCGTTTCCAATCATATTTTCTGCTATCGTTGGGAGCTTTAAATTTAGATAGATATATTTGATAAAAAACAATTTTGGTTATAGCTTATAAATAATATCGACAACTGATATTACAGCGAATGATACTGTATGATCGTCGAGTGGATGTTCTTAAGTATATATCCCATCGACCACCACTTTTACTACCTGCAAAAGCCGAAGTTGACGGTATCTGCATATCCAAGTCCGTATTATTGTCATCCATATCGCACCATGCACGACGCGACGTACGTATCACACAACACACGGAGAGCCGTTCAAACAAAGAACCTACTCCAACGATAGCTTTCACCCCCACTTAAAGCACGCGACTGAAATGCAAAAATTGCAAACCGCTGGTGGAAAGTTCAATAATAATAAGTTCGATCTAAGTAAGGTCTTTTGCAATAACAAATTTAAAACTATCAAATATCCGATTAATTTTATTAAAGGTCTCTCTTTGAGATACATGCATATGTAACTATCAGCACAGAGTACCTGAAGTTCTATTTAGTGAATCAAAAATCCATACAGAGTACGGGCGCCGACTTTTCAGAACTGTCTTGGGTGCTTTGTACAGTAAACAAATTTATTTTTTGAGGCTAGGGTGGCCAAAAAGAAAAAATATAACGCGATTGACCAAATATAAAAACTGATTCATCAGTTTGTTCTGCCATATTGGAATATTACCAGGTCATCCCATATGACCTTTAATTTTTGACCAAAATCCGTTAAGCAGGTTTTTAGTTATGCCGCGAATTGACAGACAGACGTACAGACCGATAGAATGGAGAAAATTAATTTTTGGCATCGAGGGATGCTAATCTATGTATGTAAACGGGTTGGGTGATTTTCTTCACTATTACAAACATTTTATTTGGCCGCCATTTTGTTCTGCTTGAATTCGTACTATAGTTTTACCAGTTGATCTTTATACCACAATTAATTGTTGTACCACATTTGAAATCCATCCATTAAGAAGAGTTTCCAGGCTGAATTTTTAAATATTCTATTAAGGCGCCATTTATTTCGCCATCTTGCATTTGTACCAACATTTTACCAGTTAATTTCTATAAATAGTTTTTAGTAATAATTTTATTAACATTTCACTAGTCCACCATTTTGTTTCGACTTACTGGATTTTTGCAAAAATGCTCCCACTAAACATTTTTACAAAGTTTACATAACTTGCCGCAAACTTATTTTGGAGGGCCATTTTTAAAGTAAATAAATAATTTTGCTGCAAATTCAGTGAAAGTTTACATCACGTAATTTGCCAAACCAAGTTAGCTGGAACTTTGAAAAAGGAAGTTTTCTTCTGAAAAGGTTCTGTACAGTCATATTAATGGATGTGCTGATAGTTGTAAAAATAAACTAATTGTGACTTTAAAAATGAAAGTTAGTTTTTGAAAACATTCTGAGAAGTTGTATACGTAACTCTCCTGATAAATACAATTGTAAACTTTCTGCCAGTCTCCAAAAATCAAGAAGAAGAGAAATGTCACGTGTCACTCTTACGAATGCCCACGACCGCCGCCGACCGCGTAGGAATATGAGTTCGGCTCAATTTATAATTCCTTCGTTGAGGTGGACCAATCAAGACTGTCCTTCTTCCAAGAAGCCGCAAAGCTGCCATCATCGGATCGGCCATTATTTTATTTCTGTACTGCAGCGAAAGGCCGGCCGGCTTTTTTCTTCCTTGTTGTAAGGGGTTCGTTTACATAAGTCTATATTATATTAATAATTGTCGGTTCGAGTGTTTCTGGTGCATTTTACCGTGTTAATTGGCAGGATGTCTTCTCAGTCACAAAACCCTCATCAAAATAAAGGATCAAACTCTCCAAAGGTAAGTATTAGGTATATACTATTTAAATTCAGATTTCCTTATTTTCCGATTATTTCTTTACTGCAGGGGTACTCAAACTTGAACTGCTGGCGATCTACCTCAATATTTTTAGACTACTTACGATCGACACTAAGAGGCTGCAAGTATGTGTGATGCAGGGTTGTCGTACATACACGATACATACACCCTACCTACCTACCTAGGTAGGGTGTACCGTAGCGTATATAGATATTAGCTTTCCGCACAATAGTCAAGGTTTGGTTTAGGTTTAGTTAGGTTCTTCTCTACAATATCAGTGAAAAAACTCATAGTTATTCAAAATTGCGAGTTTATTGGTTGTTGCAAAACAAAAGAGTTACATATGGTGTTAAACTTAACTAAGGAGTGACTTGGGATGTTGAAGCGTGGCACTGCATGTCCTCAGCATACTTTTCATAAGATGGTACGTAACCACTGAGTGCTAATCGCAAGCATGATGACATATGATCGTCAATCAATTGCGATATTTTAACTTAATTATCTTCATTTGAGAAAATGCAGACTCGCACAAGTAAGTTGACCCAAACATTGCTGTCAGTTGAAAGGCGATTTGCCTTAGATTCGCATATTTATCTTCAGATATAAAATACCAGAAATTTGTATCAGATGCTGTAGCTTTGAGATGTATATCTGATATAATCTGCACCAACTCATTTTCAACAGAACATGAGTTCATATTAAACTGACTTGCTATTTCAGTAGCTAATTCCTCAATGTTTTTACATGAAAAAGGGTAACTCATAAATGATGCTACATTTGCCAATTTACTACAATCATAAAAACGCATTTCGAATTGTCCCAAAATATTTGATAATTCAGCCTCATACGTATCATAATTCAACTGAGGAATCCTGGCTTTCAAAGACGGAAAATGTTTCAGATCCTTTCTTTTCAGTTGATCTATCATAAGTCGCAATTTACTTTTGAATGCGTTTACTGCGCTAATCTTCTCAATATCAGTTTTTCCTTTACCTTGAAGCTCCAAGTTAATGGTGTTTTCGGGCAATAATTCTTGAAACATTTCTAGGAATTTTCCGCGACTCAACCACCTGACGTCTGTGTGAAGAACTAAATCAGTGTGTTCAGCTGACTCCCTATCTTCCAACTGCAACTTAAAGAGCCGCCGTTGCAAGCTACGTGCACGGATGTAATTCACAATTTTTGTTGCAACGCCCATAATTTTTTCCGTGTTTAAAACTTTTGAACACAAAACTTGTTGATGTATAATGCAATGGATTGAAAAAAACGAACAGAAATCTTCATTAGCTCGACACAATGCCACAAAACCGTTTTTGTTTCCAGTCGTTGCTGGTGCTCCATCGGTTGTAATGCACACTAATTTATATATTGGTAGCTTGTAGTTCTCCACAAAATTGAAGAAAACGTCATATATATCTTCGCCACGGGTCTTCCCCTTCAGAGGAATGATTGTCAAAAATTCTTCCATAGCCAACATGTCATTGAATACCATCCGAATAAAAATACACAGCTGGGCAGTGTCTGTGATATCGGTGGATTCGTCGAACTGTAAAGAAAAGTATGTACATTCCATGATATCATTTTTAAGTTTATCTGCCATGTCCTGAGTCATGACTTCAATACGCCTTGTGATAGTCGGACGAGATAACTGAAGTTCTCTAATAGCAGACATGATTTCTGTTTTATTTTTAAAATCTCCAAATAAAGTCTCACCCGCTTCAATAAATGCTTCATTCACAACCGATCCATCTTCGAATGGTTTCTTGTTTTCGCCAATATATGAGATATTTTAAATGACGCGATCGTAGCAGTTTTTGATTGTTTGGCTGGTCTTGTAAACATAGTTTGATCTTTTTTCAAACAAGATATCAAATCACGTACTTTTCGTTTTCTTAATTCATTCTGTGGCGGAAAATCCGTTTCATAGTTTTTATGAACCATTTTATGATGCCTCTCTAAGTTACCACGCTTAGGTATTGCAACTGACGCACGACAAATAAGACAAATGCACTTATCCTTCACCATACAAAACAAAAATTCTTCCTCCCAATCGTTATTAAAATGATACGTTTTAGATTTCTTCGCTGCACTCATTTTGTACTATTTAATAATAAACTCTGTATCGACGTAGTATTGCTTTCAAGTTGCAATTCAGATCCAATTCCTGCAGGCGCAACATTTATATCGGCGTGAAGGAAAGTCTCGAATGTTCCCATCAAACGCGCCGCCCGGAATTTCTAGAAAAGCGGCAAGAATAAAAAACGCGGCTTTTCTTTGACAAGTACCGCGCGTTCCTTTGATAAAGCCGCTTTTTGCAGCTAGCAAAGTGTTATTTTATTACGTAATAAATTTTTGTAGTTAAGTACCTACTTATTAAAAAAAATTTTCTTCTCAAGATCTACTCAAAAAGCACTCGCGATCGGCTGGTCGATCGACCGTTTGAGCACCCCTGCTTTACTGGGTTGTGTATCAGAATAACTCTAAACTGAGTGCAAAAATATGAAAAGAAATCTATTTTTATCATATATTGCAGATATAAAACCAAAATTAGGTAATTTTTGTCTTGTTAACTTAGCAATATAGCAATGGCGGATTTGTACAAATTTTCATATAACCATAGATGTAGCTTTAATTATCTTTTGGAGTTCCCAATTTTTATTACGATTGTGCAATTTTTTTACACTTCGCCGGCCGGTGCGGTAATTGTTGTGCCGCCCATGTGAAAGAAAAAAAATTGTAGGAACATTGGTAGGGAATGTTTTTATCCTGCCGCGAATTTTAAGTATTTTATTTGTGTATTTGTGAGATTGTTATTTTTCCTGTTAGTTAAAAGCTCTATTTCTATTAAAGTATTGTAACAAAAAATATTACACGGATTAATGCAATTGCTAGTACTTAGAATATTCCTTATTTCAGGTAAACTATTTACAAATAATTGGAGGTAGCTCTTCAAAATTAAATGTCTATAGTTGCCTGGACAAAGTTTTTTGAAATTATTGTGGACAATTCTGCAGCTGGACAGGGAAGAAGGGAAAATTTGCTGTTGAATCCTTAAAAGTTACTCGCAGAATCAAAAGTGAGTATAAATATGACCTAATTAAATCTTAAACGTCTTATTCTAAATTTAAAAGTTAAGGATTTCTGTGTTGGGGAGAGGGAAGTGCGCTGTTGTATAACATTGTTGTTGTTGTATGTAACAATCAACTATAAAAGAGATCATATTTTTTGTATTTATAGCAATTCTGGTTTTGCTTCTTGCTAAACCACAATTTAGCCAACTGCTTAAGATATTAGGAGCCCTTCGAACCAACCTTAGTAACGTCCCTGTTAAAACTTATGGTTACATTAAAATATAAAGTATGTAAAAGGGAATTTCAGGTCAAAATCATTGTATTAAAAGTAGATTTGTTTTTAAAGAAATTTAAAACATGCTTAATCATTTGCGCAAAGCCAGTGTTGCTAAGAACAAAGAAATATAAATTTAATACAAAATTTCCAACTTGAATAAGTTAGAAAATAAAAGGTGATGAGTTAGTTTTACCTCCAAAAGCATATTGGAAAAACTTTTTTTTAGTGGCTGTGAGAGCTAGTTATGCAACCATGACGGACGATGAATTTGAGGGCCATACAAAATCATGGTTCAATAATGCGAAAACAAGGTACACTCGAGAAATAGAAAAGCATAGCAAATAAAGTTAGAAATATTTTGTTTTATAAATATAATAAATACTTGTTTCCTGGTTAATATGTTAGTTTTACTTTCAGAAGGTATTGATAATATTCTATGCTTTACTAGAGCACATTAAATTTTATCTATTATCTTTAATGAATTATTTTTTTATTTTGCAAAACTGTAGGGTCAAATGCTATTTTTCATTGAAGTAATCAATTTATAGATGCGTAAAATTTAGAATTTGAAATTAAAAACATATTAAGTATATATTTTTGGATATTTGGCTTCACAGTGACACTTTGGTACAGTTCATACGAATGTGTGATATGTTAATTAACATTATTTTAAAAAATTAAATTAAATCTGTTGTGCTCATATAAGTCCTAAAAGTTTTTTATTTAATTTGGGCATGATTCACTGCATCATTAATATAATATTAATACCAATTATCATAATAGCTTCATGTGAGATATATACGTCTTTGAAGAGAGTGAAAAAGAAGTTCACTGACAATTAATTTGACATGAGTAGTAAAGCCATATCCACAGACAAGATTTATATTTTTTAAACAATATTAATAAAATTATTTAATCTAATCAGGCCCCAACAGAACTGCAATACATCACTTGCACGTTGCTAGACAGAGTGTTCTATTTTCAAATATTTTACGGGATTTCACATTTATGTGTAGAGATACAAAGACGTGTTTTTTCATTATAAACCATGATACTTTTTATGAAACTCAAGAGGCTATTTGCCCTAGCTCTCTTAGTTTCTGAGATACAAGACAAAATTTAAAGTAATGTAATTTTGGACCCCTCCCTCATGCAATATTTTCTATCTCAGAAACTAAGAGGGTCATGACAAATCTGTGTGTCGCATCTTGGCATCGTTAGTTCCACATAAAAGTAGTATTGTAAAAATCACATCTTTGCATCTAAATTCATAAACGAGAAATCTAGAAAAACGAAAATGTTTTTAGCAGTAATTTAACCATTGGTTGAATATTAAGTTTCTGCAAGTTTAATTTAAAAGATAGTAGTAGACTCATAGTTTCACTTTATCTCAAACTTGCAGAAATTTACCAATAATTGCGCTTAATTTGCATTTAACTTTCACGAGTAAACTTTCATCTGAATATTAAACACGAGAAACAGATCCCATTGCAGCAAGCTTTGTGTAAACTTGCTAAAATTTACTAAGAGTTTACCCTTAGTTTGCATTTAACTTTCAAAAGTAAGCTCTCAGCCAAAAGTTTTCTGTAAACATTACAAATAGTTTGTGTTAAATTTGCCTTTATCTTTCAGAAGTAAACTTTTATCTGAAAGTTAAATATGAGGAACAAATCCCATTACAGTAAATTTTCTGTAAACTCGCTGAAGTTTACATTACTAATTTACACTTGCAAGATATAGTTTTACGCAAGCTTACAGCAAGTTAGCTATGCTTAGTGGGCTACCAGGTCATCCCCATGTGACGCTTAATTTTTGACGAAAAATTTGAAGTCAATCGGATAAATAGTTTTTTCACTATAACGCGAAAAAACTAGACAGACCGATGAAATCGAGAAAACATCTTTTTTTGGTACCTTGAAACGTAAAGATCTGAAGAAATATCGGAGGGTGATTTTTTTACGATTACAATACTTCCCTTTCACGATGGAAGAACACATTTTTTGCATATATGTGTTATTCATGCTTTCATAGATTAAACCGGCACAAATCGCATTATTGCAGTAAGCGACAGTGGCATGCCAAAAGAGCCCATAGGGCCCGCGACACGTGCGGCTCTGGGTACTAAGGGGTCCCCAAATTAAACAGGGTATTCAAATAAAATATTTTTTTCATACTTCATCGGACACATTGGATAATAAGATAACGTAATATATAAACCCTATGAAACATTTAAAAGTAACAGTACTTAATGCGTATTTAGATGTAATAGTAAGTCAGCTAGATAAAAACTCAATCCTCAGATATCGGTCAAATTAAATGACTCAGAAATTTTGAAAAAGTTATTAGCGGAGAAATATTCAAATGATTTAACTTCTCAACTAGCAACTAAGCTAATTCAGATAAAATTATTATGGTATAACAACAATAAAAACTGTATTATGGTTCCAAAACTATATTTTCGAAAAAAAAAATGAAGTATTATTAGTACTATACCAGAACTGTGTTCTGCATTCAAATTATGTCTAGTTCTTCCTGTAACCTCAGGTCAATCGCGAAGATCATTTTCAAAGTTGTCTTAGTTCTCTAGCTCTTATCTAAACAGAGCATGAAAGGGCTAGAGAAGTAAATATTGACGAACTAATTGATAAGTAGGGCTAGGAAAAATATGCATTTGCATATACCTGCATATTTGCATATGCATTCATATTTTAAGGTGTTACCGCATACCGGCAAATGCTAGCATATTCTTTGCATTAAGAGCATATTATTGCATATATTACTTTTTATTTTAAATTTTTTTTTATTTTATTTTCTGAAAGAATCATGAAGAAATATAAATTCATCGATATTTTGCCCATTTCTATTTAAGCTACCGAATTATCCGAATTTTTACGGACGCAACGATAATAATACATCTTATATTTTTGTATTTGAAATTAGAATTAAACATGTTTAAGATAACATCTAGCAGGCAGGAGCTTTTACATAGCTGGATTAAAAATTACAGTAATGAATTACAATTATCTGGCGATAAAGTGTTTTGTACTGTTACTATATTGATTTTTATTGGGAATGGCATTTTTATCGGATCAGGTATAACTGGACGTCTAGAACTCACGGTAATATTAAAAATTTCATAATTTTTCACTTCTCCCGCAAGAGGGAAGCATTGTAATCGTTAAAAAATCACCCTCTAAGATTTTTTCAGATCTTCACGTTTCAGGGTCCCTAACATGTTTTCTGAATTCCGTCTGTCTGTTCGCGGCAAACCTAAAAAACTACTTAAAAACTTAAGGGTCATATGAGGATGACCTTTTACCAGGTTTCCCATTTTAGTAAAAATCCAATCTCGCGGCCAAATGAACCGTTAAAAAAATATTAATTAAAACTATTTCTTTAATTTATATCAAATTTTGCACAAAAAGTAAGTATTACGTATAAAAATACTAGTAAAATTTTTGTATAAATCTAAGATGGCGAAACAAAATGGCGGCCTAATAACATATTTAGAAAACTACTTATCTGATTGACTTCAAATTTTGGTTAAAAATTAAGGGTAATATGGGGATGACCTAGTAATATTTTGGTAAAAATTCAATATGGCGGAACAGAATGGCGGTGTCATTATGTTATCTTGTCTTAATAAAAAGAAATATCCCTTTGTCTAAGCTGGACAACTTTCAGTTTAAAGATTTTTTTGGAAAAACATTTTAATAAACCTATCTCTAGTGCATCAAACCTCAGAAAAAAATATCTACCCATGGCATTTGAAAAAACAATGGGCAAAATTAAAAGTGCGCTGAATGATAAATTTTTATGCATTACAGTGGATGAAACCACCGACTGTAAAGGCCGTTACATAGCTAATTTATTAATTGGAGTTTTGGATAACGCAATCAAATCAACTCCATTTCTTATTTCAGTAAAAGAGTTAAATAAAACAAATCACTGCACCATAGCACAGTTTATAAATGAAAGTTTAGCTAATTTCTTTTTGTCTAATCCTATTCCGTATGGGAAGATTTTACTTTTAGTTACTGATGCAGCAGCGTAAATGATAAAGGCGGGCATTTCACTGAAATCTTATCCTAACCTGATCCACTGCACTTGTGTGGCACCTGGATTAAGTAGAGTAGCAGAATGCGTTAGAAATGAATTTGAAGATGTTACCACTCTAATATTGAACGGAAAAAAGATATATTCCAAAGCGCCGCTGCGTGTCCAGTATTACAAAGAAAAATTCCCTAATATCCCTCTACCCCCTTGAACCAATTGTCACAAGGTGGGGAACGTGGCTAGAAGCTGCGGGATTTTATGCAGAGTGTGACCAATTTTGCGAGGTTGTTTACGAACTTGACGAAGATGCGGCAATGAGCATAGCTAAAGTTAAAGAATTAATAACTAAAAATTCTCTTAAAAATGAACTGATTTTTATTAAAAATCATTTTTTAAAGTTGGCAACGTACATTAGAGGAAAGAAATTTGGAGTTAACCCAGTCTATTAATATAATAATCTGTTGGTATTACGTTTTGCAAAAAAAATAATGGATATGATAAGCTTTATTCTGTGTCTGACACTTTAACAACTTCAGGACTGAATCCAGATGTTATCTTAGCATTAAAAACTGCTTCTACTTATGTGATGTAGAAAGGTTGTTTTCATATTATAAATATATTTTAGATGATTGGAGACAAAGTTTTTCTACTGAAAATATAGAGAAGTATCTTATTACGTGCCACCATAATAGACGAACAAAATCAACCATGGATTTGTAATAATTATGATTATTATAGTGTTATATATTATTATGTTCTATATGTAAAGTCCAGCTTCATATTTTCATTTAGTTATTATTATTATTTTTTTTGTAAAATGATCTAAGTATTAGAAATTAAAATTTTTAAGCATATTTGTATGTGTTTTTTTATAAGTACTTAAGAGAAAATTGACTGCATGTTAATGCATATTCCAAGGTTTTTTTAAAGCATTTATGCGCATATATTTCATTTTTTTACTGCATATTTTTCCTAGCCCTATTGATAAGTATTTTTCTAGGCGATACAAAAACGAAAAAGTCTACTTTACCGCCACAGAAAACGATTCTTGTACTCTATTTTGTATTATTTTTTAGTTTTGCTTTAATTAGAGTATGGTTATTTTTTATTAATATTTACTTAATTTTTGTTTTGTGTTTATTAGTTTACCAATACATATTAATCTCAAAATGTAATCGTTCGTTTCTTTTTTTTAATTTTTTTACTAGAGTTACTTTTTATTTAATGTTATGGTTTTTGTTAATAAATTTCATCCCCAAGAAAAGTCTTGCGAGAGGGGGAGGTCTAAAAAATCGGCACGCCACTGGTAAGCGACATGGAACTCCAGACAAAAACGAAATATGGCGTTTGTCTTTAAAAACTGAGCTTTCGTTAAATGCGTTTTGAGAACAAAAGTAGTCAGCTATTCAATCACTAAAAACATAAAATTCTTGCAACAGAAAACAGTTTAACACAAAATAATTCGAACTGTATCCTATAATCTACAAGTTAACGCTTTCTTAGTTTCCCAAATATTTTTTTTTTTTTTAATTTCAAGCCCATAAAGTTTTTCTGATTGACTTAAACTAGGAATCTTTAGTGCTTTTTGGTGCTTCGATTAGTTTCGTTAGTGCTTTCTTATTTTTTGTAAATATTCTCTTATCATTGTTTTGGGCCAGCCCCAAAGTTTTTCTGATCAGTCCAAACTAAGAGTCGAATTAGTGCGTTAAGAAGTTTCGTTATTACTTGTCTAATTTTGTTTGAAGGTCATCCCCAAAGTAATTTCCGATTCGTTCAAATTTGGCCACATTCCTTTCCTTAGTGCTTCATTTAGTTTAGGCATAAGGCACTGACAAAACTAAATAAAGCACAAAGAAGCAATAACCAATGAGACCAAATTTGAGCAGATCAGAAATACTTTATAGGCTGACCTTTAAAAAAAACTAGATGGCCCGACAAACCTTGTTCTGCCTTTTCTATTAGATGGCGCGTTGAGTTTCCAGCGGAAGTATAGGAATATGGGGCGCATTCACCACACAATCCAGAAATGTTATTGAAGAAAAATATATTGGTTTTATAGAAAAAATACGCACTAAAACAATACAAAAAGATAGTGTTGAAAGGTCTCGGTACATCTGCCGTAGTGTTTTAAATATATAGGTAAACGAATATTTTCAAAATTCATCAAGTAATAAACTTCTTAAAGGTACTAAAAATCTCTAATAGAGCACTAACGAACAGCGCCTAGTTTGAGTCGATCAGAAAAACTACCTTGAAATTAAAAAAAAAAAATATATATATATGTATATATATATATATATATATATATATATATATATACATATTTGCGTAACTAAGAAAGCACTAACGAAACCGAATAAAGCGTTAAAAAGCACTAAGAAATGACACTAAATCTGAGTGAATCGAAGATGCTTTGGAGCCTAACTTCAAGGACCGCTACGCTTACTGTCAATACTGGCCGTGAAATTATGCCGAGCAACGGACAAGTCTCTCGATAGATCCCCACTACAGAGAATACAATGTAAAGTTGGGATCCATTTAGGGGGTGTTTTATTTAACATTAGATGGATCGTCTATTTTTAATGTTTAAAAAATCACTTAGCTAAAGTTTACCTAAAGAAAGAGTTTCGATTTCTTCAATTTGGGGAGGCAATGGCCTCTTAGGTCCTGACTTTTCTGTGATAAGGAATTGGACATGGTCGCATTCTTCTTTAGTTTTTAAAATTTCAATTTCCACTTCGGTCTCATGCAGTTTGCTAGCAACTGTCTACAAAAATATGTATATAAATAGATTTAAAAAGTATTTTAATAAAAAAGTAAAAACTTTATTTTTTTCTGTAAAATAAAACATCCGCTAGATATCTTGAAATAAATGTTCAGGATTTATACTTTTCGCAATATCTTAAGGTAGGAATAAATTATATAATAGTTAGTTGAACATTTGATAATTTTAGGCCTCTTTCGCAATACACTGTTATTAGAAAGAAACTAAATTTGTTGATTTACTAAGTCATTTTAAATAATTTTGTGATAAAATGACCTAAAATTACCAAAAATGAAAAAGGGGCAATTACAAAAATGTGGAGTGCGGAAATACGATTAGCGCCAGTATACTTAAGTAAGTAAATATATATTTCCAAAATTATAATGCATGTACATCAGTAGAATATATTCTAAAAAAATTCAACTACGAATATAAACGGAATACACTTAAAAAAAGCTAAAACATTATCATATAAACACTAAGAAATAATACCTATGTATATAGGCATGTATAAATATAAAAACTTTGTGTCACGGACTAGATCTAAAATTAAATTATTGAACTTTGACCCCAAATAAAACCAGAGCAGATGCGAAAGACTGTCAAATTTATCGTTTAGTTTTAATAACCTTGACGCGTCAGATTTAAGCGGTCTGCACCACCATGTCTTTACAGCTATTGCAGCGTGTGTCAAAAAACTGCCCGCACCATTGCAGTTCTATTTAAATCGTGTTAAGTTTGTAAGATTGTAGCAAAAATAAAACACTCATTTTATAAATATTTCGTTTATTGGTAACTGAAACAAATAATTTATTATTAATACAATATTTTTCTAGGCAAATCTTAAACATCATGTGTCATTTCTAAAAACCTTAAATCTAAATTAAATTACTGTATATTATAAAAGAGATAACAGTTGGAACAACAGTGAAATAACGTCCATACTAAAAGCGGAAAAATGTGTTTGTGCTTTACATTGAATTAATTTTGGAAAGGGTAAATTTCAACCCTCCCTTTCTACCCCTCAACATTACTAAAGTTACTATTAAATATCAAATACGTTCTTAATTTGGGATAAACGGCTTCTCGGATTATTCTGGTCTTATAATGTTCTATATTGGCAATCTCCCTACACCCATCGAAATTTATTTTATGGCCGGTTTCCTGATGATGTAGGAATAAAGCTGAGGTTGTTTGTTTATTTCTGACGCTGAGTTTATGCTCTTCCACTCTTGCTGATATTCGCCTGTTTATTTGCCCCACGTACAACTTTTCTCAGTCCTGGCACGGAATACTGTATACTCCGTGGTTTTCCAGTTTCATTTTATCTTTTGGGTTTCCAAGTAGTTTACCTATAGTTGTTTGTGGCTTGGAAGCCATAGAAATTGAAAAACAGGGTGATTTGAATAAAAGAGACGAATCATTAAAACTACCAACAGTATGGAAGACAATAATCGACAAATCTAAAATCGCAAAAACTGAAGCACAATTAGCGCAACAACAACAGCACCATCGGGAAAACATAAATAACGACCAACGCCTGCGCAGATATAACCTTCGGCCCCGAGTGGGGGTATAAAAGGAAGAGTCGCAGTCACCAACATTTCAGTCTCTATTCGGACGCGAGAAAGAAAGCTTCGAAAATGCCAAATATCTATATATATATATATATATATATATATATATATATATATATATATATATATATATATATATATATATATATATATATATATATATATATATATATATATATATATATATATATATATATATTATATAATAAATATAACCACTATTGTTTCAATGCATAAACCTAGACCCAAGAAATATTTTCGAAGTAATTATATATATATATATATATATATATATATATATATATATATATATATATATATATATATATATATCTTATAGGTTTTGAGAGATTATTCAGATTATACGTAGATTCAGATTGTTATGACGCACGAAAAATACAGACTTTTATAATTTAAACTGTTTCCTACTACCAATATTAACAGAGATATCCATTGTCTAATATATTATAGGACACCCTGTACTGTACATACAAAAATCTTTAACACAATTGATGATAATATTGACCAAATAACTATTACCAGTTTATCAGTAACTTGTTACTGGAAATATGACGAAGGATTTGAAACAAGAGGTTTGTTTTGATTAGAAAATTTAGTTTTAAAGTGTATAGCGATTTTTCAACACAAAACGTGTACAAGAACTAGAAGATTTGCTCGATTTTGACCAGGTGATTGATATCCTTATTTCCAGCCAAAGAAAGGCTCTAAAGAACCATAAGAAGTTATTTTGTTTTTGTGGACGTGGGCTGCCTACTTGCCTTAAAACTTTTTCTTTTTCATAATATAAGCTTAATTACATACAAATATTTGAAGTACTTTTTCCGACTCTCATAAAATTCGTTTTAACACTGTTTTTTAAAATATATATTTGTAATAATTAAAAAAAAATATTTTTTTTCGTAACAGATGCTAAATTATTGGTTTTATTTCTGTATTTGAAAGTTTTTAGAATGTCCATACTAAAAGAAATATTAAATTTAAATAGAATGGAACTTAAAATAATTAAAACCGCTTAAAAACAAACGGTAATATCAACGTAAATTGATAAAATTAAACCGAATTGCAAAATGCTCTACAACTGTACATATGTAATTTTATATTTTCAACCTGCGAACAACTGAACCGAAAAATAATATGTTTCAGCATATATTTATTTCTTACTAATTTGCAAAGTAAAAGTAATTTAAAGCACATAAATCAGAGCCTAATTCGTATTATCATACGGTCGGCCGCTGGTTGCCCAACCGAAGTAAAAAAATCAATACCTTCACAATACCAATAACTATGTGTTCCAATCCTGGTCTATCTGAGTAGTAATGCAAGACTAGGGCGCCATCTTCCGGTCGTTCGGTGCACCTAAAGGATGGAGCTTTCATGCCGGGATACAGTGTGCCTAGGTGGTCATGTAAGGCGTCGAGATTCTAAAAACAAGGTTGTTGGAGTAGATGGCGCCATCAATATGTTTTTACTAATGTTAATAGATAAATGATGAAAGGCATTGAAATTATTTTTTATATCAGATCTAGGTGAACATCACGTTATTAATTCATTAACCTAATAAAAGTTTGAATTAATTAACCTTTTATGCCTATTTCCTTAGTCCATTAATAATTTCAATAACAATTAATATTGCAAACTGTGCAAATTAAGGATTCCGAGCTTTCTAAAAAGAATCGATTTTCGGAATCGATCTAGATCGGAACTAAAACAATCGATCTTCGATTAGATCGGTTGCGAAAGAATCGATTCTCAAAAAATCGATCTTTTGCTTGTGATAAATTTTTGGGACTTATTATTATAAAATTGTATACAAAAGTCTTAAAATAGTATACATATTATTACATGATCAGTTGCACATCTTAAATCAAAAAAACCGAAAAGAGCCTTAAATATAAAAGAAAGGTTTTTCCAGAAGATGTTATTTATAATCAGATAAACAAGTGCTTATTAATGACCATAAATGAGACAGGGGATTCCATTTAAAAATAGAGGAAGTGATTTCGTTTCCTACTTTTACCAAAGTCCGAAAGGTAGGTAATAAGTATGAAGAAATCCCTCAAATATCATGTTTAAAGATTTGTTCTATTTTTTAGAATTATGACTCTTGGTGGGGTAGGTCGTTAAAATGAAAACGAAAACGAAAACAATATAAGTTCCGATTTGAAAAATCTAAAGAGTTTAAAAAAAAAACAATTTTTGAAGTCTTTTACTAACTAACCTATTACTAGTGGTCTAGTATATTTCCATTCTTTGATAACACAGATGTGGATACTATTAAAAAGCGTTCCAATGCACCAATGCCAATTTTGGATAAATTAATTTGTAATTATTCCTAAACTCAATTGAGAATAAAAACCATACTTTATTTTATTATTTTGTAATGCAAATTCGGTAAAATAAGAACCGATTCCCGTAAAAAAGAATCGATTTTCGATTAAATCGCTTAGCAAAAAATCGATTTTTTTAGACCTAAAAATCGATCTTGAACAAGATCGATTTAAGATCGGCAACCCTAGTGCAAATGCATTATTATCAATCATTTATTTTGAATAGTGATGCCGCGTAAAGAGACGAGACGAGGGGTTCATCGTGTCTCGTCTCGACTCCGGCTAATCTCGTCTCGAAATTTTAATCGACACGAGACGAGATCAAGGCCTTGTCCCGTTTCGTCTCGATTTTAAGCTTTTGCCTTCTAACCTTTTTTCTGATAAATTTAATGGGCCACAACGTGTAATTTATAAAATAATGGTATTTTTTTATCACAATTTTCTGACAGTGCTGACTGTAGACTTTCTGTGTGTGATATTATCAAAAAAAAATTGCTAATTTATAAAATGTCAGCTTTGATAAAATAAATTTTAAGTTTGAAATCTTCCGGGGCTCCCTGTGGTGTTTGCTGTACTGCACTTTTATACTAAATAATAAATATTCACGCGGTATAGGTAATTTTGACCACACTAGGCTGATACCAAAAAGTAAGCTATGGGCTGATACCACAAAAATAATTAATCTATTTTTGTGCCGATACCTTCAATTGCGCGGCAAATACAATAAAGCACTAATTGGTCCTTTTGCAGGGAAGACCATAAACGATTATTAGTTGTTTTCTTCTTACATTTTGTTAGGTTTTTGTATTTTTTGATTAAATTATGGTTGCCTCCCCTCCTCAGGTTGTTTATACAAGATTTCAAGTCAGTAAAAAAAAAGAAAGAAAAGTAAACCCTATTGTATATTAACAAACGATCTAACGATGATACATATTTTCAAAATGACCGATTTCTGGATGTTCCTGTGAATGTCTGTATTAAGTCCAAATTGAGCCAAATGCGGTGTAAACTGTCACTGTGTTACTGATATGACGAGAGGAACAATAATGACCCTTTCCTGTTGCCACAGCCTTTTTATTTCCATTGCCAAGTCGGTGTATTTGGCGATCTTCTCGCTGTATTTCGCTTGGATGTTCTCATCGTTGGGGGCAGCCATGTCAATTAAATAAGTGATCTTCTCTTTTTTGAATTGAAAGGTGATATCGGGTCTGTTTGCGTGGATGGTTTTAACTGTATGGATGTCAATGTCCCAGTAAGGCTTGTATTCTTCTTTTTCAAGCATGGATGTTGGTGTATAATGGTAATAAGGGTCAGAGTTTTCCGTTAGTTTGTATGTTGTGGCTAATGCTTGATGAATGATCCTCGCTGCTGAGTTGTGTCTCGCGGTGTGCCAACACGGCAGCGGCCTCGCTTCGGGTCGACACGCGTTTCGAATTCACGTACCGGATTGCTACGCGATAGTGATGTGATTTTAGAGATAAGCGACAAGGGCGAGCCCCCTCCCCCAACCATGAAAGACTACATGGACCTAAAAATTTAAAGTGAAAACCTTATTCTCTCTAACGAAGCAGTACAAAACCAGTTAAAAGAAGAACTCAAGCAAAACAAAGAAGAATGGGCAAAGATCCTCAAGGAAAAAGATCTACAAATGGAAAAGATGAACAGTACCATAAACAAACTGGCTGAAGAGTTAAAAAGTTATGAAATAGAACATGCAAATTGTATCCCACCCAATTCCCAAAAGTACAGCGATATCTCTGACGAAAGGATGAGCGACAGCTCTATCGCGGAGTCAGAAGCTAATAGCATTATCTCCAGCTTCTCCAAGAGGACGAAAAAAAGAAATAATACTCCCACCTCCCCTCTCACAAACCCTCCTGCAAAAAAGATCAGTTTAAACACAGATAAACAAAAAGAACAGTTCCCACCACTCCCTCAGAACACAAATTTCTCAACACAGACTCACTCTGCATCACACTTACACACAAACACGCAACCCACGTCACTAACCAAAACACAAAACGTCCCAACATCCTCTCAAAGTAACACACAACCCAGGAAACCCAGAATCCCCCCCTTATTCTTCGGGATAAAACTAAATACTCAAACATGATTGCCTACTTAAGATCAAAAAATATTAATTATGGTAACCCGGTTAATTAGACAGAAGGTATCAAACTAAACCCACCTACCCCTAACGACTATCGCAACATCACTAGATTCCTCGAGGAGCAAAAGATTCAGTTCCACTCTTTTCAATTGGAAGAGGAGAAAATGTTACACGTGGTCCTCAGGGGAGTCCTAGAGGCCTGGTCTGAGGATAAAATTCTAAATGATTTCTTACAGCTAAACTTCCACCCCCAAAAAGTTATCAGATGGCTCAGGAAGGATGGCAGTCCTATGCCACTTGTCCTGGTCATCCTCCCGAAAACTGAAAAAAACATATTTGACCTCTACATCCTCGATGACATGGCCATCAAGGTTGAATCCCAAAGAACAAAGACCACCGCGACGCAATGCCATAGATGCCAGCTGTTTGGTCATGCACAAGCCAAATGCCAAGCTAATTATAAATGCCTCAAATGCGCTCAAGAGCACTCAACTCACCTGTGCCCTTTAGACAGAAATTCCAAATGCAAATGCGCAAATTGTGGCGGGGAACACCCCGCTAATTACCAAGGCATTTTCTATGCTCTACCCTCTCCACCACATTAACAAATTAAATAACAACTTCTTTAATAAAGCAAACTTCTCCACCAACAACTTAATTACATCTTCACACATTAGATCTACACATCACACAAGATACAAGCTCCCCAAGGATAGCTTAGTAGTACCTCCTCCCTAACCCCGACCCCATTCAGCACCCCCCCCCCCAATGCAGATGTTCTAACCGACTCAACTCAAGCCAGAATGTCACCCCGATGACTCAATATGTATTAAGAGCTAATACAGCTAACACATTTTAGAAGACGATCCCAAAGTCTCGCGGTGTATTCAGTTCCGGCCATTATTCTACATCCACTCGTTATGCAATTGATCGTTTCTCTTTGCTGGTGACATTTACTGCACCTGGTATCTGTGTCTTCCGTGGAGTATTTTTTCAGACCAAGTGTTCATTTTTTCTAGTCGTGATTGGATGTGACTGGGTGTGTCTGCTGCGTGGCACCTTTGAGACAAGTCGACCGGTGTATAATTCTTGTCTGCCTTCACTATCGTTTTGTGGAGGTTAGTTTGTTTGTTGTGGAAAAATTTTCTGAGTTTGCAAATTTGTTTTTTACTTAGTGATTGTACATCAATAATTCCCCTTCCTTCTTCTTTTCTCTCGGTGGTGAGTCTTTCCTTGCATGCGTTGGAATGTAACTTCCTGTCTTTAGTGAACTCAGAGCGTATAAGAATGTGAATGTTTTCTATGTCTGTGTGTGACCATTTAATGATATTAAACGATCAAGTAAGAATAGGTATGACGAAGGTGTTAATAGCTTTCGTTAGATTTCTGGAGTTCAGTTTTGTTTTTAGTAGTTTTGTTGCTTGATTGCCACTGCCCCTTGTTGATATAAAGTAGCTTGCATTTAGTTATACCCAATTCCATGTTGATGTCCAAGGTAAACGTTTCTGTGATTTTAAGGAGTTTCTTTAGCTGTGCCTTTGTGCTTGCGTATAATTTTATGTCATCCGTGTACAAGAAATGGTTTATCTTGAGTAGGTTATTTTTTTGGTGTTTAATGTGGAATCCGGAGTTTGTGTTATTCAGTGTGTTTGAGAGTGGATTAAGCCAGAGGCAGAACCACAAATTCACTGAGCACTTAGTTTTCCACGTAATCATGATTTGCGTAAGAAATTGCCTGAAGTCTGAATTGGCTTTGTATAATTCTAGCACTCTGGTTAGCCAACTGTGTGGTATCGAATCAAAGGCTTTTTTATAATCTATGTAACCAGTATGACTCTGTCTATAATTAGATGCTCCTTGCATTCTCGGCTGTTTATCCTGCACCCTTTTTGCTCTTCCGTTAGAATGTTTTTGTGTGCTAGATGTTGTTTTATTCTCCTGGTAATTGTGGCTGTGATGCTCTTATGTAGGGTTGGAAGGCATGTAATAGGTCGGTAATTTGACGGGTTCTTAGTGTCTGAGTTTTTGGGTTTAAGGTATGTTATTCTTTGAGTGGGAAAACTAGGGAGTGTGCTAGGTTTTAAAATAATTTCACTAATTTGGTGGGTGAGAGAGTTTGTACTAGAAGTTATGATTGTTATCTCATCCAGAACATCTCTAATTATGCGTGTATTTGATTGTTTCTGCAACTTCTCGTGTTCCGATTACAAAGTCCTCTTGTTCCTCCAAGCACTTGTGTCTGTCTTCTTCCGCTTTAATCCATGAAGCGTTGAAAAGTATTCTGATTACATATTATTGTTATTATTATTATTATATATTGAAAGGCACAAAACCTAAATCTAAATATAACATCTTTAAAAAACATAAAAACGATATTTCGTTTTCTAAAAAATACTGCTGCTTTAGAAATAATCCAAAATTTGCTGAATTATTGCAACATATTAGTAAAACAAATCCAAATAATTATATTAATGTAGTAATATCCTTTGACAGAAATGGAAAGACGCATGTATTTATATCTATAAGGTGAGGGTCTCTTTTATCAAAAGTCGAAACGAGACAAGAATCTCGTCTCGTCTCGACCCGTTCGTTCGCGTCTCATCTCGTTTCGAGTGTCGTGATTGAATGGTGTGGAGACTCGTCTTGCGGCATCACTAATTTTGAAATAAGATATTTTTGTAAATACTGTACTTTATACACTTAATACCTGTAAAAAATCCCTGGGTGTTGCTCCTAATACCTGAAGTATCTTATCATAGCCAGAATCTTGACAGAATTCAAAAAAAGTTTTTCCAAATAACTCCAATATTGTATTCGCAGGAATATCTAAAAATATCAAAAGTTGCTTAAGTTGCTAAATTTGAAACAATGTATTTTTGTAACTTGAGATTTTTTGACTGAATGAATACAATGAAGTACCTGGATCGGTCCCATTTTGTTGGCAATGTGATAAGGGATCGAACTTTAGATACCTATAAATTGAATGCAGAATTGGGGTTCTAAAGAACACAACCAATGATACTCATATGATCTTTTATATTAATTTAATCAAATAAAAAAAAATAATGCACGTTTTTAGATACTACCTATACATATTTAAATTTGTAATGTTATTATATATATAACGTTCTCTCACGGCTACCCAGAGCTTTCAATATGGATCGAAAAGAAACCATGGCCTCGTGACATGAAAATCGCCCCCATAACGCACCAGGAGATCCCCATCCTGTCCACGAGGGCGATTCTTCCAGACAGTCGTCTTAGGTTCAGTAGGCCTTTTGAAATAGAAATTCAAACAAGGGATCAATGCAAGGAGAATAAGACAACCCATAAAGCTGACGTTAAATCGTGGTATCCAGACGGCTCGTGAACTGCCAGTTCCGGCTCAGCCGGTGCCGGAATATACCGGTCATACAGTGGTGTCGGAGAGGCTTTTCCGCTGCAACATACAACTGTTTTTCAGGCTGAGGTCTGTTGTAGGTTGTAACAAAGGAGGAAGTCTGGAGAGCGGAGAATGAAATCCGCATTTACTTAGACACTTAGGCGGTTCTTAAAGCCATCGGTAAGCGCAGGATGAGCTCAGCTCTACTCCAGCCGGTACCGGAATGTATCGGTCGGAGAGGTCTTTCCTCTGCAAAATACAACTGTTTTTCAGGCTAAGGTCTATTGCAAGAGTCTTTGTTTTATATCTACCGGAAGAATCGGACCATCATTTGAGTGTTGTTTCACTAGTAACAAATAATATCTGGTGGTGTTTGGTTTTGAAAGTCTTTGTATCTCTCAGAGATCTAGAAAGAACATAAAAGTAAAGTAGAGAGGAGATTGGGGCAATCAACAGAACCATGTATAATTTTATAGGCAGTTATAACGTCAGTATTCCTCCTTCGCACAAAAAGGCCCTGAATACCAAGCTCTTGTTTCAAGATACTATAATTGACTATAATCAGACTCAGTTGGAATTTCACATTTAATGGCAATACAGCGAAGGAATTTCCTCTAAATCTCAATTTTGTCAATATATTTTTGGTAAAAGGGAGACCAGACAACAGTTGAACACTCAATATGGGGCCGCACTAGTGAAAGATAAAGTACCTTAATAGACTGCACATTTGAAAATTTTTTTGTGTTTATCTTGATGAATCCTATCATTTTGAGAGGCTTACAACAGCAAGCCATAATTGACTAAAAGTAAGCTTACAGTCGAATAAAACTCTCAAATCTCTTATAATATCTACCCTACCTATAACCTTATTACTAAAAAAGTAGGTATCCAACACTGCCGTTGCATGTTTGCATTTTTTAATATTCAATTGCAATCTATTAATCTTGCATCAGTTATAAAATTTATCTAAATCTTTTTGAAGTTTGAATTCAGATGCATCATTGTTTATTGCCATGTAAGTTTTTAAGTCATCTGCATATAAATTGGATTCAGTAAAGTCAATGCATTCAGAAATATCATTTACAAATATATTAAAACGAATTGGAGCAAGATGCCCTCCTTGAGGTACCCAAGAAGTAACGTTGATAGTCCTAGACAAATGATTATTTAACTTGAAAAGTAACTCCTAGCGACTTCATTTAAATATCTTAGTAGGCGCTAAAGTAATTCAATCAATAATTGTTTCAATAATAATAGTTATTTTCGCGGAGTCAAATGTTTATTGTAAGAGTAGTCATTTTCTTTTAATTTTTAAACCTTTTTGAATTTATTAATGAGCACTTTTTCAATCAACCCTATACTAACGGGAATCTCACTAGCTAAATCCCTTACTGACTTGCTTGGGTAAGCAATGGAAAATATTAATACTATCTCCATTTCCTGGTTCAGTACACAAACTTGGTCTGATCATTTTTTTCGCTGTGGAACCAGTAGCTGCAAGTCATTCAAACAGCGATTGAAACCATATTCATTTATAGCTAATTTTAAAGCACATTTTTATCACAACGGCTTAAAATGCATTATCCTTTAGTTAAATCGTTTTTCATTTATTAACAAAAACAGATTATATTATTGAATCATATGAACTTCATTTAAATAGGTAGGATCGCTAAGGTAAGATTATATCAATTGTTTTATTTATCAATGTTTTGTCAAAATTTAATTATTTGTAATGGTTTTTAACAATGTTTACTAACGATGAAACACGTGATATGTTTATGATATATATAGAAAAAAAATAAAAGTCCTGCCGCAGCAATAACAGAATATGGAGACATATAGAGTAACATTTTTTGTTGCCTTCCCAAGTAAGAACTACAACCTAAGCAACAAGCGTCATCCGATAAGCAGGCAGTTTTGAAACTAGTAAAAGTTATTCTAACGGTAGATATAGCTACTATAAAGGTTTTTCGCCGCGTAGAGAACGATACAAACCTAGCAAAACCACATCCTTTTAAAGTTGTTCTTATGGATCATTCTCAGACTCTCAGTATCTTGAGAAATAAAAACAAAATTTCTGCAAAAATCAAGCTTATACGTATAAAATCAGATGACACTCCAGCTCAAAGGGATTATATAAAGAAGTTACGTACTGAGTTGGAAAATAGAGCTGCAACAAGCGAAGTTAACATTACAATTAAATACAAACGCGGTACGTCAATTATTGAAAAAAAGTAGTTAACCACTGTGCTGTCAGTAATATTAAAATGTCGTTTATGTACACGAATCTTGGATCAATTGTATCTAAAACTAATAAGTTTCGCATGACGGTCAATCTGCATAGACTCCCTTTCATTATAGTTACCAAATCTTGACTTTTACGATGGGGCAGTACATATTCCTCAATATAATGTATTCAAAGCTGACAGGGAAATGGTGTGGGCGGTGGCATATGCATATATGTCTCTGAGATAATCGACATTTTTGATGTTCGCACAAACGTTATTCAAGAATTACAGAATCTTCGAATAGAAGCTGTATGACTACCGTCCACTAAGTTTAAGTAGGGACTTCGACGCAATACCTCTCGACACAATCAAGGGACCTACGAAATCCCTTCAAAACTTGGCTGTCTTTGGTGACTTTAATTCCCATGATCTAGACTGGAATCATCCATTACCAATGGATAACAACACACAGTCTATTGCATTAATGAATGCCTAGTTAGACACCCCTTTAATTCAGATTTTGAAGAAACCCACGCATTTTATACAGCACACAAGGCAGTCACAAATCAATTTAATTTTTTGTTCATCCCCGCAGTGACCTACCACCACAGAATAAAACCCGCCAGTAGTCCTGAGTCACCATATATTGTCATGACAGCTAAAGCGGAGTTCATAATAAATCAATGGCTTAAACAGCTTATGAAGAAAGCTGTAAACAGAAAAAGAAAATTATGGTATATCTGGCCTAAGAACCCCGTACCACGGAATGAATACAATTATTGTCACAACCATGTCACGACAATGTTGCGAAATGCCAGAATCGAATACGAAACAACGTTATTAACCACAATAGCAGTAAATAATTCTACACATATGTGAAATTATCCTTCTCCTCGAAGATTACCAAGCTGTGTCTAAAAAATACCCCCGGGTCGATCATGAGAGAACCAGAAGATGTCGCAAAAATGTTGCAAACCTTTTTGCATCGAATTTTACAGAGGCGCACTTCCAGGCGAAATCCCTGCATTCTCTCCTCAATTTAGTATAATTATAACCTAGATACTGTAAACTTAACGGAAGAAATGTAAAAAGCGCTTTAACGAAGATGAAATCTGATGCATCCTCTCGTTTTGATGATATCAATCTGCTCTTTTTGAAGAACTGTAGTGCAAAGCTTATTAAACCTTTGTATTCCCTTTTTAGACAGTGCTGGACAAATGGCCGAATACCCACTGACTGGAAATAGTCTATTGTTGTTCCAAGTAAATGGGATGCGACCAGCTCAGAGCTGGGCAAGCTACTATTAAAAAAATAGCTACAAGCTATAAGCTACTCGATAGCTTAACTACTTCAATTTAAAAGTAGCTAAGCTAAAAACTACTTATTTATTAGCTATTTTTTAAGGTACTTTTGGTTTTTCTATTTAGTTTCTATTAAAAAGTTGGAGGTGCTATTCGATGGACCCTTATAAATAGGACGATTGCTTCGGCCGCGGCGGTCCAATATATGCACAATCTTCAATACACATAAAAAGATTGGACAATGCTTGCGATCCCCGAAAGATATTGTACCTTTCCAAACAGAAGGAGTACATAAAATTCGTTGCTCCTGTGGAGAAGTGTATGTGGGAGAAACAGGAGGCTCAATATCAACTAGACTTAAGGAACAGGAACGATGTTTAAAAAGAAACAAACTGTTCAATCTGCAGTAGCTGGACACCAGCATAACACTGGCCATATTATAAATGTAAAAGAAACCCAGACTCTCTTCGAGCTCATTCAGTGTTCAGATCTCGTGGAATAAAGATCCCTGAAGATGCCCCGTGCAATCGAAAGCGAAACGTCGGATAGTAATTCCAATTTGACATGGTCTAATCCCAAGAACTATGATTTCTTAATTGACCATAGCCGTGAAAGCTTCCATAAATATGCTGGATATACAGTTTGATATTTTGAGCATTACTAACGCTTAAGATAATTCAGATCATAATAGTCTAAGTGTTGAGAACAAAGTTTATAGAATTGCCCGCGCATCAGTTCAAAGTTATGACACCAACCATAGAAATGTCCAGATTTACTGTGTAATAACCATGCGGGATTTTGCATGTCTCTATAAGGTTACCTCGGAGCCTCCTCTCAGTTAGATTTTTGAATCCTAACACAGTTAAACGTTGCTCGTAGGGCAACCCGCCAATTTGCGGGCACAGACCGTTAATTTATGTTTAAGCTTGCTCAAGAACATTCTGTGTAAACAACGATGCTGGCACGGGTTTAGAGCGTTTGTAGTGAGTAGATAGGTCGTCATCTGGGGACACATTATCTTTTTCATGCATTTGCTGACAACTGATGTTAAACAAATTTGTCGGTAGCTGGTCCAGAGCTGGGCAGTAGCTAGCTAAGTAGTTAAGCTACTAGCTAGCTACTGTATTGGTAACTAATAGCTTTAAATAAGCTACTTTTGCAATACAGTAGCTTATAGCTGTAGCTTTTAATATTTTCTTGAATGTATTCACAAAGCTACTCTAAAAGTAGCTACTTACTCAAATAAAGCTAATTTTGGCTGCTTAAGTTACTCCAGTAATAAATTATAAATTATAATTGGCATCTAATAATGTCAACTTTGGGTTTTGGGATAATAATTCTAACAACTGAAAGGTGAAAAATCTTATCTTTAGTTTTGGATTCAGTATTGTGAATTAAATCATAATAATAGTTATATCTCTGGACGTATTTGGTATTTTTTGATAACTCTTTGATAACAAGACAGTTTTCTTTTTAACTAATTTTTATGGATAATTTTGTGGAGATTTTCCTAGACAATGAATGTCTAAATAATAAAAATATATTAATGATCTTAGTATTATTTACTCACAACTTTTAATTACTTTAAAACAATCAGATACTAATTCACAATTTGAGTAAAAATAATCCAAAAAATATGCACCCTTTTTTGTTTTCTATAAACAATAACTACAGATTGGGAGAATTCTGTGATTGTTTTAACAGTCAACCAATTACACCTTATTAATTAGCCACCCAAAATTAGTTAACTCTAGTTTATAACGTAATTATAATAAACAACACAAGTTCAAATTTAGCGCCAGAAAGAGATACTATTACTGTTAAATATGCTTACTCTGTCAGATCTTTGTATCGATTTTTGTTTATTCACCTAGTTTATAAAAAACCACAGAAAGAAATTCCACTGATAATACACTCGGTCGTCTTCATTAGATGCGATCAAGTTAAAACGTAAACGTGTAGAATAATTATATTTTTATGTAAATTTACCAATATGTAGTCCTATATAACACAAAAATGAAAAAATTGGAATGTTTCACATAGAAGCTAGATGTAGTAAAAAACTCACCTTGCACGTAAGTCCTAGAGTATTAATTAAACTTGAATTAATTTTCATAAACTAATTTGAACATAAATGTAGAATCCTAATACTTTAACAAGCATAATTTACCACAAATAAAACATAGAATTAGTAATTAAATTAAGTAGTTAAGTAAAATGTAGGCACAGAAAATAGAAAATGAAAGTAATAATTCAAAAAAAGACATTTTTCAGTCAACCAGAAATGTTAAAATCTTTCATCTCTCCTCCTTAATATCTTTATATAGATATTTTATATAATTTTTCAATATTAAAAAAACCTTAAAGCTTAATTTAGAGAGCTGGTGCAATATTGTGAAGTTCTGTTTTGTATTGTAGCCTTGAAAAAGGAAACAAATTTCAGAAAGCTCGGCGTATGTAAAAAACGAGTTTTACTTCAGCCCCAGACCGCTACCCCAAGAAAAACTTTGAAACTTTTGTATTCAACTAGTTCGGTCGTGACTACCCTCCCACTCATATATATATATATATATATATATATATATATATATATATATATATATATATATATATATATATATATATATATATATATATATATATATATATATATATATATATATATATATATATATATATATATATATATATATATATATATATATATATATATATATATATATATATATATATATATATATATATATATATATATATATATATATATTATATAAAATATCTATATAAAGATATTAAGGAGGAGAGATGAAAGATTTTAACATTTCTGGTTGACTGAAAAATGTCTTTTTTTGAATTATTACTTTCATTTTCTATTTTCTGTGCCTACATTTTACTTAACTACTTAATTTAATTACTAATTCTATGTTTTATTTGTGGTAAATTATGCTTGTTAAAGTATTAGGATTCTACATTTATGTTCAAATTAGTTTATGAAAATTAATTCAAGTTTAATTAATACTCTAGGACTTACGTGCAAGGTGAGTTTTTTACTACATCTAGCTTCTATGTGAAACATTCCAATTTTTTCATTTTTGTGTTATATAGGACTACATATTGGTAAATTTACATAAAAATATAATTATTCTACACGTTTACGTTTTAAGTTGATCGCATCTAATGAAGACGACCGAGTGTATTATCAGTGGAATTTCTTTCTGTGGTTTTTTATAAACTAGGTGAATAAACAAAAATCGATACAAAGATCTGACAGAGTAAGCATATTTAACAGTAATAGTATCTCTTTCTGGCGCTAAATTTGAACTTGTGTTGTTTATTATAATTACGTTATAAACTAGAGTTAACTAATTTTGGGTGGCTAATTAATAAGGTGTAATTGGTTGACTGTTAAAACAATTACAGAATTCTCCCAATCTGTAGTTATTGTTTATAGAAAACAAAAAAGGGTGCATATTTTTTGGATTATTTTTACTCAAATTGTGAATTAGTATCTGATTGTTTTAAAGTAATTAAAAGTTGTGAGTAAATAATACTAAGATCATTAATATATTTTTATTATTTAGACATTCATTGTCTAGGAAAATCTCCACAAAATTATCCATAAAAATTAGTTAAAAAGAAAACTGTCTTGTTATCAAAGAGTTATCAAAAAATACCAAATACGTCCAGAGATATAACTATTATTATGATTTAATTCACAATACTGAATCCAAAACTAAAGATAAGATTTTTCACCTTTCAGTTGTTAGAATTATTATCCCAAAACCCAAAGTTGACATTATTAGATGCCAATTATAATTTATAATTTATTACTGGAGTAACTTAAGCAGCCAAAATTAGCTTTATTTGAGTAAGTAGCTACTTTTAGAGTAGCTTTGTGAATACATTCAAGAAAATATTAAAAGCTACAGCTATAAGCTACTGTATTGCAAAAGTAGCTTATTTAAAGCTATTAGTTACCAATACAGTAGCTAGCTAGTAGCTTAACTACTTAGCTAGCTACTGCCCAGCTCTGGACCAGCTACCGACAAATTTGTTTAACATCAGTTGTCAGCAAATGCATGAAAAAGATAATGTGTCCCCAGATGACGACCTATCTACTCACTACAAACGCTCTAAACCCGTGCCAGCATCGTTGTTTACACAGAATGTTCTTGAGCAAGCTTAAACATAAATTAACGGTCTGTGCCCGCAAATTGGCGGGTTGCCCTACGAGCAACGTTTAACTGTGTTAGGATTCAAAAATCTAACTGAGAGGAGGCTCCGAGGTAACCTTATAGAGACATGCAAAATCCCGCATGGTTATTACACAGTAAATCTGGACATTTCTATGGTTGGTGTCATAACTTTGAACTGATGCGCGGGCAATTCTATAAACTTTGTTCTCAACACTTAGACTATTATGATCTGAATTATCTTAAGCGTTAGTAATGCTCAAAATATCAAACTGTATATCCAGCATATTTATGGAAGCTTTCACGGCTATGGTCAATTAAGAAATCATAGTTCTTGGGATTAGACCATGTCAAATTGGAATTACTATCCGACGTTTCGCTTTCGATTGCACGGGGCATCTTCAGGGATCTTTATTCCACGAGATCTGAACACTGAATGAGCTCGAAGAGAGTCTGGGTTTCTTTTACATTTATAATATGGCCAGTGTTATGCTGGTGTCCAGCTACTGCAGATTGAACAGTTTGTTTCTTTTTAAACATCGTTCCTGTTCCTTAAGTCTAGTTGATATTGAGCCTCCTGTTTCTCCCACATACACTTCTCCACAGGAGCAACGAATTTTATGTACTCCTTCTGTTTGGAAAGGTACAATATCTTTCGGGGATCGCAAACATTGTCCAATCTTTTTATGTGTATTGAAGATTGTGCATATATTGGACCGCCGCGGCCGAAGCAATCGTCCTATTTTGTCTCTAGTGTCATGTATGTAGGGAAGAACAACACTATTTAAGGGTGCCTCTTTTTCTTTCATTCTTCTTTGGCGAGGTTGAATTAATATATATTTTAATTGAACGCGTAATATGTTCGGAACAATAGCCATTCACTCTGGGAGCTTCGGTCAGTTTCAATGTTTCCGATATTAGAGAATCTTGATCAGAAATCGAAATAACTCTGTATACTAGGGAGTTAATAACAGATTTCTTTTGAGCTGGATGGTGATGGAAATTTGCGTTTGAGTATCCATTTGTATGCGTCGGTTTTATATAAACAGAATGACCTAATGTACCATTTTCCTTCCTTTGAACACATACATCTTAAAAGGTAATCGTTCCATTAGATTCAATTTCCATCGAGAACTTGAAAAAACTACCTTTACAACTTTGGACAATATCACCAACGCACAAGCAGAAAAAATCCATCAAAATATTACACTTAAGCAACAAAAGAAGTTTGATGCCCTCCTGAACAGAAAAATCCAGTGAAACCTCCGAAGTTTCTTTATCCATTTACTAGAAAAACACATTTTTTTATCAAACACTATGCATATTTCGTGGAAAAACTTAAGACAATCCAGTTGGATCTGATCAACGCATCTAGTCTACCACCAGCGGAGAAAAAAACATTTAAACTAAGCAGCTTCAAGATTTCCAGGTTCTACGGTTTTCCGAAGATACACAAGGACAATGTACCATTTCGACCGATTGTAAGTGCAATAGACTCTACCATATACAAACTAGGTAAATATCTTTCAAATTTTCTTAATCCGTTTACTAGAAAAACATATTTTTTTTTTATCAAAGACTATGCACATTTCGTGGGAAAACTTGAGGCATTCCAGTTGAATCCCAAAGATATTTGGGTCAATTTCAATGTAGAATCACTATACACAAATGTTCATGTCAACGACACAATTTCCATCATATCAGACATACTGGATAATAATAATCTTGATAAGAACTTAATAGACCTAGTAGAAGCTTGTCTTCCATCTACTTATTTAATTTTTAAAGGAACTTTTTATGAACAAACTTCGGGGGCAGCTATGGGATCTCCTATATCACCTGTTGTAGCGAATATCTTTATGTAAGCCTTTGAGGATATTGCTCTAACATCCGTTCCACTAAAACCAAAGCACTGGTTCAGATATGTAGATTATACTTTTGTTGTTTGGCCTCATGGACAGGATAATCTTCTCATATTTCTGGACTATCTTAATCAAAAACATCATAATATCAAGTTCATACTGGAAATTGAATCTAATGTAACGATTCCCTTTTTAAATGTATGTGTTCAAAGGAAGGAAAATAGTCTGAGTATAGAAAACTGACGCATACGAATAGATACTTAAATGCAAATTCCCATCACCATCCAGCACAAAAGAAATCGGTTATTAAGTCACTAGTATTTAGAGCTATTTCAATTTCTGCTCAAGATTCTCTCACATCGGAGACATCGAAACTGACCGTTCTGAAAAAGTTCTCAGAGGAAATGGCTATTGCACCGAATATATTACGCGTTTAATTAAAAAATATAATAATCCAACTCCGCCAAAGGAGAATGATAAAGAGCCACCGTGGGGTAGTGATGTTCTTGCCTACGTACATGGCACTACAGACAAAATAGGACGATTACTTCAACAGTCCAACATACGTACAATCTTCAATACACATAAGAATATTGGACAATGCTTGCGATCCCCGAAAGATATTGTACATTTCCAAACAGAAGGAGCATATAAAATTCCTTGCTCCTGTGGAGAAGTGTATGTGAGAGAAACAAGACGCTCAATATCAACTAGACTTAAGGAACATAAACGATGTATTAAAAAGAAACAAATTGTTCAATCTGCTGTATCTGAACACCAGCATAACACTGGCAATATTATAAATGTAAAGGAAACCAAGGTTCTAACATCGGTTCCAGGATTTTATAAGCGAAAAATTATAGAATCTATTGAAATATTTAAACATACAAAAAATGTCAATAGTGATACGGGTAACGGCCTACAGCACACGTGGAAACCGATCTTAACAAAGGGTCACGATTCGGCGAGCACCAGTCGAGTATAAAAGCCCGCCTGGATCTCTTTGAGCTCATTCAGTGTTCAGATCTCGTAAAATAAAGATCCTTGAAAATGCCTCGTGCAATCGAAGGCGAAACGTCGGATAGTAATTCCAATTTGACACGGTCTAATCCCATGAACCATGATTTCTTAATAGTATATACAACTTAAACGGCTTTGCCGCCTATGCTGGTTAAATAAATAATAAAAATAAAATAATATCTCGAAAATTAGAGCTGATACAAAAAAAACTAAAGATATTTTCGGGATAAGTACACTAAATAAACCACATGATAAAAATTAAAGATTTTAATCTTTATAAAAATTAAATATTACTTCTCAGCTACCAAGTAAAAAAACGATGATTAATGTTATCGAAGTATTTTAAAGAACGGCTGTTATTAAAGAGAAATCACCATTGTATTAGATAAAGCGTTCCTTTGAACGGTAGAACTGAGCATCTTAAATATAAAGCAATTTGGGAAATATTCAGTCTTGTTAAGCTGCAGGTTATTAAACTTATTCGTTTATTAACTTAACGCGCATCATCCTTAACGAGACCGAGAAAGTATGAAACTTCGCTAAACTTACTTAAAACTTCGACGGCCGCGAAAATTAAATTATAAGTCAGTTCATCCTCGTATATCTGTCGGACCAAAAATTGACCTTCCATCTGAACTTCGGCGTTTTTCCTGAAAACAAAATAAGTTCTGATAAAGATATCTAAAGAATTTGGATGCTCAAACTACCAAAAGTTTTTATGAGCATGAAGAGCCTAAAAACTTTTTCGAAAGATATGAAACGTGTTTGGTAATACATATCAGTTTACTCACACTTTTATGTTTACGCTTTTAGTATGTTTTATTTTTGCGCCAGTGGCGTACTAGTTCCAAAAGAATATAATAAGTTTGGAGTGGCAAATAACAAAAATATAAATAATATATACTTTTTTCTACGATCGTGTCAATAATAGGTACATTTATGCTGTGTATATTTACCTCCGAACGACGATTTGGCATGTGCATTGTTCGTGAATAAATTACAATTTTTATGGCGTAAACATTGTGATGACATTATCTTAATTTGTGGCAATTTTAACTTACCTGAAATCGTCTGGGTACCTAGAAATTTAGACAATAATTATGATCTTAAACCTACTAATCCGGGCGATAAAAGCTGTGATCTCTTAGATACATTCTCTTTTAACGAGCTTTTGCAATGTAATTCTATTGTTAACCATAATAATCGCATACTAGATCTAATTTGGTATAAAAATTGTAAACTTAAAAATCTAAGCATAGGCGATCTTCCTCTTGTCAATGTCGATCCACATCATCCTCCGCTTGAATTCTATCTCTACTGTGATGGAATCAAAAGAATCTCAAACAGGCACTCCGAAGTTTATAATTTTAGACGAGGAAATTATGATGAGTTAAATACATTCTATAGTAGTTTTAATTGGAATGATTTGTTTAGTGGTAGCAATCTTGTCGATGAAAATTTACAGAAATTTTATTCTGTTTTATTTCTAGGAATCAATAAATATGTCCCTAAATTTAAAATTAAAAAACGTAAATTTCCTGCATATTTTTGCACTGAAACTATTAATTGTATTAAAGATAAAAACATTAACGACTTTAATGAATTTCGAATACTTAGGCGTCGTAGCAAGATTTTAGTGCATTCTGATTATAGAGGTCTCGTAACAACTATTGAACAAAGCATTAAAACAAACGTAAAAAAGTTTTGGAGTTTTGTTTCTGATTCCAGGCGGGATGCTGGTATTCCCAGCGTTATGTCAAACGGAGTGATGACAGCTACACATAAGGACGATATATGTGAGCTATTTGCATCATATTTTAGCTCTGTTTATGAACCATATTCGCAGACCAAGTACGCGCCTGATAATGAGTCGCATAGCAGTGTTAATATACATTCATTCATGTTCAGCGTAGAGGAGGTTTCGGAGAGGATGTCCAGTCTGGATGAGAATAAGGGTGCGGGGAGTGACGGAATACCATCTTATTTTGTGAAAAAATGTTCATCCAGTTTGAGTACTCCGCTGACCATTATTTTTAACACCTCACTTATGAGTGGCTGCTACCCTACACTCTGGAAAACCTCTCATTTAGTCCCAATCTATAAAAACAGTGGCGACAGGTCATCCGTCTCCAACTACAGGGGTATAAGTAAACTTTGTATATTTAGTAAAGTCATGGAAAGTATTATCCATCGCCAATTATTCTATATATTTAAAAACATAATAATACCTCAACAGCATGGATTCTTCTCAGGGCGATCTATTGACACAAACTTGCTAATATACCATCAGTATCTTTCCAGTGCCCTAGACAACCGTGTCCAGGTCGATTCTCTGTATACAGATTTTAGCAAAGCTTCTGACAAGTTAATCACAATATTCTTATCGCTGTTTTGTCTGATCTCGGTGTACAGGGTAATCTTTTGCGCTGGTTTTCATCGTATCTTTTTGGCCGTAATCAGAAAGTTTCCATTTTTGATAGTTTTTCCAGATCAATTTTGGTCACTTCAGGTGTACCACAGGGCTCTCACCTGGGCCCTCTTCTTTTCTGTCTCTATATAAATAATATTTATAGCTGTTTTCGATATTCGAGTTTTCTCCTCTACGCTGACGATTTGAAGGTTTTTTTCAGAGATTCGCTGTGTAGATGATTGCATGCGACTGCAGGAAGATCTCAATAGAGTTTCGGCTTTTTGTGATAAGTACAAATTCTCTTTAAATATAGGAAAATGCTCTTGTATTTCGTTCACTAAAAATAGACATATCTTTGAGTTTAATTACTTAATCAACGATGAACCTTTAATTCGAGTTACTCAGATTAAGGACTTGGGTATTTTTCTAGACAGCAAGCTGTCATTTGCCTCACACATCGAATATGTAGTTAGTAAGTGTTCTCGGATGCTGGGGTTCGTGGTCAGAGTGTGTAGGTATTTCAATTCTGAGAAGGCAATAAAACTAATTTATTTTGCTTATGTTTATAGCAGACTTAATTTTGCAAGCATTATTTGGAGTCCTTATTTCGAAAATTATAAAATAAGGCTAGAACGCCTACAAAACAAATTTGTACGTTTTTTAAATTGGAGAGTAAATGGTGTCTACAATGTGGTTAGTGTTACCGAAGCTAGACAACATTTTAATCTTCCAACTCTAGAGAATCGAAGGATTAAATCTCAGCTATAATGCACCTGAACTTCTCTCTTTAATTTCTTTACACGTTCCCCCTAGAACCACCAGACATCAATACTGCCTTCATCTATTTCAGACACATACCAATCTAGGCAGAAATTCTCCTATTTTTAGAATAGGCTCATACTTTAATTCTTATTGTCAAAATATCGACCTGTTTTTTATATCATTGTGTTCTTTCAAAAATTATCTTAATCGTATATTAGTCTAGGTATATTATATATTTATACATATTATTGTATTTAATATTTCAAGCATTTCTCAGTTTTTTATACTTTGTTGCTATGTCTTATAGAGTATAATAGACTTTAACTTAGTAAATATTTATATTAAAACGTACGTAGGGTAAACTTAATATGCTTAATTAATTAGTGGATACATTTTTGGGTGGCTACACCTGTTTGTGTCCTAAATGTAGTAAATAAATAAATAAATAAAATAACAACTTTTTAAATTATATTTTATGTAAAAAGTGGCTGTTTATACCATTTTTATGATTATTGCACGTCGTCCTTGACAACCTGCAATAAACAAGTAAAAAACACGCATTTTATAATTTGTATTCTTCATCAAATTATCAGGAAAAAATCAACTTAAAGATACGAAATAATGGTAGATATTAATTTGGCAATTAGAACATTCATTGCCATTGGGACTGTACTGCATATTAATGCTTCCAAATTGATACAGAGTTTGTGATTTTAATTCACATTTTGCACAATCCCAGGGCGACCACTAATTTGTCCTAGAAGTTGAATTGTTTTGCTTTGAATGGAATTTTCTAAATAGCCTTCAACAACCGTGGATGACCGACAACCACCATGACGCTTGAGGCCTAAAAGATCTGCACCAGTCGCCGGTTTATAAAGATATTTTGCTATTTCGGATAGTATTTTTCTGAAAATTTCACACCTACATTGCTAACCAATCAAAAGTTTTTTATATTTTGAATCATTTCCATGGCAACACCCAGGAACAGGTACCCTGGGAGATATTCTTAATAAGTGGAAATATTTCGGAATACTGGACACATGAAATTTTGTGAACTTGACATTTTATTTTTAAAATGAAAATTAATATTTTTTATTAGTTCTTGGTTACTGAGTATTTAAATAATTTTTAATGAATTAAAACTAAAATAATATATTTTATTTAATTCTTACTTATTGTATTATTAACCACAACATCAAAGTGTTTTTGAAACTCTACTAAGAACTCTTCTTTTCTCAGTGGCGAATATGAGGGTGAAATACCCTTATTAATCAATTAATTTATGTCTATTAATGAATCCAAATTTACAAATCAGTAAAAATTTGGTTGAGACATGGTTTAAATTTTTCTGTATTGTTCTAAACAGATTTTTCTCCGGATTATGTAGATCGCACTTAAGGCTACATTCATCAATAATGTACGACAAGTATTAGGTCTTGGTGATTTATATTGAGATCGCAGGGCTTTCTGCAACGTTTTCAGAATTTACTACTACGCTATCTTTAATAAGTAACATAGTTTTACTAGTTGAGCCCTATACCACAATTAGTTATGGCACACAATTTGAAATCAATCCATTAAGTATTTTTTTCAGGGTGAATTCTTTAATATTTTATTATACCGCCATTTTGTTCCGCCATCTTGTATTCGTACCAAAATTTTACCAGTTGATTCCAAACAATATTTGGTGTTTATGCAAAATTTCAAAAAAAAATGGATAAATTAGTTTTTCATAATAATTTTTCTAACATTTCACTAGAGCCCCATTTTGTTTTACCATAATAGATTTTAATCAAAATATTAAATGACTCTTAATTCTTGGTCAAAATTTGAAGTCTATCGGGATAGTTATTAAAAATTATGCCGCGAACTGACAGACAGACAGAACGACAGAAGGACCGACGAATTGATAAAACATATTTTTGGCACGTAAGATTGCTTTTTTTTCACGATTACAAACATTTTATTTGGCGTCATATTGTTCGGCCATCTTGAATTAGTACCTCAATTTTACTAGTTGACCCCTAGACCACAATAAGCTATGTCACACAATTTGAAATCAATCCATTGTAGCCTTTTCGATAAATATAAAAACACTGATATCACTGAGACAAAGTCGGCTTTTGCTAACCACTTGCTAACAACTGGACACCATTTTTCTATACCAAACAATGTAAAGATACTACACGAGTGTCCAAAGAGTAAAAAACTGGATTTGTTAGAGAAGATGGAAATTACAAGGGCTAAAAGAAGCCCAGTTTTACATTGTGTTAATGATGTCTTCAATTTCGCACCTCAACTAATTTTTAATAATCTTGGCACTAATATTAATCAGCAGGAAGATAATGTATAAACTTTTCATTGGACCTACTGGTAAAGTGGTGGTCAGTATCTCGGTGTGTCACGCCGCGCCGGAGGCTCGGGTTCAATTCGTGGGTATATCAATAACCTTTTTTGATATTTTTTATTTATATATATATTTTTTTGCCTATTATATTTATTTGATTCAACTTTTATCTGCGCGTGTCAATACCTTAGTTTCTTAACCTCATCTCAGTGTGTATTTTAACATGTGACGTTATAGTTGTTTGATTTGTTCTTGTGATTTTAGTTAATGTCGAAAATCTGTTTGAATTTTGTATATTTATAGTGATATTTTTTGATTGTTATATTAAATGTAGGTCTGATGATGCCTGAAAAGGCGAAACACGTGTAACCGCATTATACTCTTTTTGACTGAGACCGAGACTTTGTGTCTTATTTGTAGTTTAGTCAATCCATTAAGCAGTTTTTCAGGCTGAACTTTAAAATATTTTATTAAGCCGCTGTTTTGTTCCGCCATCCTGGATTTACAAGTTGATTCCAACACAATACTTCGATGTTTGTGCAAAACTTGAGATAAATTGGATTAATAGTTTGTAACATTTGAATTTCATCACTATATTTTAATGCATAAAAATCCGTAAATCCGGTACTGTAAGTCTCCTATCGATGTAGTAAGGTGCTCGCGATCTCTGCTTAGCGAAATCTTCCGCTTCATATTGATGCAATTCACTAGTCTTCGTGTAGATGGCGCCTTAGTTTTGTTCAATTAGTAATTTTACTTTTTTCTCCTTTAAATATTTTTTCTTTCCTGTGATCCAGCTCAGGGATTGGCTGATCTATTGTCCCGATTTGGTCAGTTTGATATTAGTAAAGTGGCACCACTGACGGATTGTCATCCCGCTACTGCTGCCTTGACCTGGTGGTGAGGTAGGTTAAGCTTCTTGTCTTTCTGGAAGGTGAAGGTTAAGTGTGAAAGTTTGTCGGCGAATTGATTCTGTTTTAATCTAGGCCATTTTTTGGGATTTACGTCGGCAACTTAGTTAAAAAGGCTCCTATGTGTATTTAATTACGTTATACCTTAATATTTTTGGTTGAGGAACCTTTTATTACTCTTTTGTGAGGATTTAACTGCACTTGACCACCTACCATATCTTTTTGATGGGAAAAACTTTACAAAATGACTAATAAGAAACCCTTTACCATCAAATAAGGTAAGATAACCCAATTTTATATTCACTAAAATGTGATATATTTTCCCTGAACATATTTTCTTGTATTTTGCCATATTATTTTTTATAGGTTCTAGCTTAGATATAGTTTCTCGGCTATCACTAAGGTGATATATAAAAAAGGGGTTATTTTTTTTGTTACTTAGCTCTCTTATTAAAAAGTAAATACAAGGCCACAGAGTTATTTTACTTATTGAAATTAAGAGCTATGGGGACACTCTTGATTGCCCTTTGATTTGTGTAACAAACAATGTATTCAATAGTACTTTTCATTTTCTTAAGATATGCATATGATGCTGCATGTATATATACCTTATGTTTGTTATAATTATTAAGTTTATTTCTGCAATACAAAAAGGTCTATTTGTAACCTCCATAAGCCAATTGTTATTTAAGTTTGCATAAAGTAAAGAGTAGTAAATACATTGGGGAGAATTTGTTTTTGTTTAATAAGTGTGTTTCAATACAACTATTACAGGTGTATGTTATAATTATGAAACAGGCTTAAATATCTGTAAAAATCACTTTAATTTTCATATTTCTTTGAAGACCGAAACAGCCTTATAAGATATAAATAGATGCTATCTGCTTTAACCAATTTGGCAAAATTGAACAATATTGTATCAGTGATTTACATTTTCTGTCTGTAACATCTTATATTAGCTTGCTTGTACTGGAGTAATAACATTTTGTATTGATATTTACAAGATTTTAAGGGTGGATTCTTGTTGCTATTCACTATAAGGGCTATAATGTACCTATATTAGTATTAATTAATAGATATGTTGCTTATATTTCGAATATAATGTTAAGGGGTTGTAGTTGATGATATTATGTATCGTAATAGACATGTACGAGCCTAATATTTTGAATTTCTATAATAGAAAACTTAAGATTTTTTTGTAATTTGGGTAAATTGGTTTAAATGAAGACAAGCTGGGAAATAATGATACATTTTTGTTTGGAATTATTTTCTTTATTTGATATACTGGGTGTTGAGTTGTTAAACAGACCTATATACTTTTATTTGGGGTGTAAATCTTAGACGTTTGTACTATTCTAGTGTTTTTTTTCTTCTTCTCCCTCCTCTTCTAATTCTTGTTCCTGTTCTCCTAACCAGGGTTTGAACCTGGATGTGTCATTGTAAGTGGAGCAGTAGTCTGTTACCTAGTACTTAAGTATGTACGTTTTCCTGCTGGAACTGTCTTCCATGACACTTACATCATAGACTGCTGATCTAAGTCACCGGTGCTGATAGACACTTAGAAAAGTATCTTAATTTTAACATCCCTTATGCTGAATTGACTTTATTGTTTATTGCTGATCAACTTTATGACTTTTTCTGTTTCTTTTGAGTGTCGAGTATACTTTTTGATATAAAGTTCTAACTACTGCTGGTGTGTATAAACTATGATTATTGGTGTTGTTAATAAGATTATTTTTACTTTATAACTCATGCTGATACTCAAATATCATCACATTATAAGTTTAGGACACAGTAATCTATATGTTTTTGTCAACATTTTTCTTGTTATTTCTCTCTTTTCTTTTATTCTATTATTGTTAATTGTATATGAATTAATGAAGTTAATTAATTGATTGATTATTTTGCATCTTTTGATAAATTTTTACTGTTAGATCAAATTGTTCGGTAAATTAAAACAACTTAAAGATTTTCTTTATAAACATTTATAGATTTTGGAGTCTATTACTTTTACCTGTCATTAGCTGATTGAAAATTTCTTTTCTCATCCGTATTACTTAATTTTCAGGTTTTATTGAACATTTAGTTTGTTGTTTTGTGATTCTTTGGCTATTTTCATAAAGCATTTTACACAGTTGATCTAATATTTGGATAGTGATCTTTATTTGAATATACTTTAGATTTTTCTCTCAGCATATGAGGTATGAAAACTGATTAAAATAGGATCATTACACAGTCATTACATTGTCATTTTAAAAAAAAAAACTTCAATTAAAGTCAATTTCTTTCATATGTTATATAAAATAACCTACAGGAGATACATATTTCTGGGAATATTTTGGGGAGCACTGAACTTGTTAATAAATGTTATTTGCTGAATATGCTTTTTTTTACTATTAACTTTAATTAATTTTATCTTAGTGGTCTTGAGGAGTGGTACTCATAACATCTAGAGCGGTTAACAGTCAACTGGTATAGGACTGTTGGCGCCCTTATAAATAGAAAACACTAACTTTACTGCCTCTCTTTCAATCAACCACTTAGTGTAGATTTATATTATCTTAAAACAAATACATACTCTCTGCTATCATACAGAGAAAGAGTGTGGCAAGTTCTTTAATAATATTTTTTTTAACAATTCACTATGCCGCCATTTTGCTTCGCAATTTTGAATTCTTATCAAAATATTACCAGGTCATCCTGTAAGTAGTCTTTAAGCTATGCTGCAAACTGACAGAACAGACTGATAGACCGACAGGCGGAATTGATAAAACATATTTCTTTGCATCTAGGGACGCTAAAACGTAAATATGTGTAGAACATGAGAGGGTGTTTTTTTCACGATTACAATCATTTTATTTGACAGTCATTGTGTTCGACCATCTTAAATTTGTACCACTAATTTACTACTTGATCCCTATGTTACAATTAGTTATGACCAACAATTTGAATTCAAACCAATAATCAGTTTTTCAAGCTGAATTTTTAAAATTAAGTCGCCATTTAGTTCCGCCATCTTGAATTCGTACCAAATTGTTACCACGTGATTCCAACATAATACTTGATGTTTTTGCAAAATTTGAGATAAATTGAATGAGTAGTTTTTTAATAGTAATTTATTTACTTATTTTTTATTCAGACTCTCTCAAGACAGATTAAATTATTATAAATTTTAACCTTATAGACGAAAAAACTCTTCATACAATTTTAAACACTATAAATACGAATCCTACGGGAGAAGATGAAATATCAATTAGAGATTATATCTGTATCTGAGTATATCTGCCTCTAACAAGCGGTGTTCCCCAGGGTTCTATATTGGGTCCCTTGCTATTTTCTCTGTATGTTGCGGATATGAATAATTGCATAAATAATTCCAAATTACGATAATACGCAGATGATTCTCAAATATACATGCCTATTCTTATATCGCAAGTAGAGCAATCTCAGGAAGAGTTTAATAGTGACATCAAAAATATGAACGATAATTTAAAATTGGATGCTTCAAAATGCAATATATTTTTTTTTGGAAATAACAAAAATACTATCAGGAGCGTTACTGATAGTTTTAAAATAAAAATAAATAACACTTATCTTACGGTTGTCAAAGAGGCAAAGATTTTAGGTGTAACTTTCGACTCGAATCTTTCATTTGAATTTCACATTAAAAATAAAATAAAACTAGCCTATATTCGCTTAAAAAAATTATATATTCTGAAAAGCGTACTGGCCTTCAAAAACCAAGTATTATCTCTGTTATGCTCTTATTTTGTCTTTGTTATCTTTATCTGAGAGATTGGCGGGAACTATTCAAAAATTACAAAATAGTTGTATGTGTTTTTTTATAATATACGATATAGAAATCATATTACGCCATACTTGAATGAAAATTTTATCCTAAATATGAAGAATCGTAGAAAATATCACATGTACAATTTTATTTATAAGATCTTGAAGACTGGACAACCCCTATATTTAAATGTTTTATTCGCCATTTGTTCTCACTTTCACAATTAGGGGTTCGCGAGACCGAGACCGAGACCGAGACTGAATTACTCTCGGTCTCAGTCTCGGAAAATATTTACGGTCTCGGTCTCGGTATCGGTCTCGATACTTTGAGACCTAGACTGAGACCTACTTAGTCTCGGTATCGGTCTCGAAAGTCTCGGTGGTCTCGAAAACAAAATTTTAAAAATAATAATTGTTCGCCGAGATGTTATTTAGACAAAAATACATTGAAGCCTACGTTCGAAACCCAGAGTTTTTTCAATCTTAAAAATTTAATCCAAAAAAACCCAATGTTTGAACATTTCAGTAAAGTAGAAAAATGTAGGTATATTTATATAAAAAATTATTATATTAAAAATCTATAATTCGAAATGATGTTGCCAACAGATGGAATCAGTAAATGAAGATATATGGACAATAGTAGGTGTATTAAAATCAATCAACAGAAAGGCCACACATTACTAGAATTACTTAAATACCATCCACTGAACAATAATTATTTGACATTTCGAAAGATATACAAATGGAATAAGATAGATTAAACACAAAATAAGGAGACACTGTATAATGCTGCCGAACTCATGCAAGCAACGTGCTGGGCATTCTAGGGACAGACGTTATAATTCAATAGGTAGAAAACGATCGATGGCCAATTAAAACACCCTTAGGTATTCTGTAAACTTTGTTATTTTGAACCAAACTTTTATTACTTCGATGCGTATTTACTTTCTTAACCAGGACCGTTCTTAGGGGTCTGCACGTTGTGCTTGCACAAAGATGGCTATGATTCATAATACTACTTGTGAATCAACTATTTTTGTTCTTTGGTAAATTAACTATATATTTTAAAAGTGGAGTAGATTTTAAAAGTAAATTTATTTATTAAACAAATATCTACTGGTTCAATTTTTCGCCTGAGAGATCAATCTATAGCCTTTTTCGAGAAAATGTACAGGGATAAATATTATATTGTGCCTGCTGAATCACCAATAATATCAAGTTCCTTAAGCGATGATAACTTTGACATCGATTATACATCACTATTTGAAAAAAAAAGTGATTCCGAAAATTGCAGAAAAGAAATAATAGAATATTTGCAATTAAAGCGCGCTCTAAAGGGTACAGATATTTTAGAATGGTGGAAAGCACACGATAAACAATTTTCAAATTTAGTCAAAATGGCAAAAGATGTTTTGTCTATATAGCAGGGTTAATTAATACAAAACTAAGAAGCATGTTAAATGAAACTTCAAACAAATGCTTATTATGTATTCATTCATGATATAAAAGTAACTTGAAAAATGAAATTATAAATTATTAGTTTAAATTTTCTGTAATATTTTTAGGTTTATTATATAGGATGAAATAAGATCTAAAAATAGGCTTATAATGTATGTTTAGAAATTTAAATTTTTACTTTGTTATTAGAACAGTTCGTTATTTTTTAAGCGTAATAGTTGAATTAGCTTTATTGATAATCTATTTAAAATCCTAAGCCAGATTCTACTTTGTGTTTTGTTTATTGAAAATCTTGTCCGTATGTATATGTATTATTTTTATCATACACATATAGTTAAAAAATTTATATCGTCCATTATTTTCAAATACAAATAAAATCAATACAAAAATATTGTTCTATAAAACACGTACCTTCTTAAATTAGCAAGCCATCGAAGCGATTAAAGAAGAAAATATTAAGAAACATTTTTACAATATTAAAATCCTATATAGTATAGTTGTGATAAAGTGTCTCTCTTTGAGAACAGGGTAGCAACTTACGGTTTTCGACATGTGAAGTGGAATTTCGCTACTTGAATTTCTAAATTTGGGAAATTCTCTTTTAATTAATCACAAATAAATTACGAACATTAGTTATTTTGCTACTTCACTTTGAGATCCAGACCGAGACTCTCGATAGGGAGGTCTAGGTATCGGTCTCGGCCTCGAACACCAAGTCTCGGTCTCGGTCTCGGTCTCGAAATACCTTTTCAAGTCTCGGTCTCGGTCTCAGTCTCGTTTAGATACCGATACCGAGACCGAGACCGAGACTAGTCTCGTGGTCTCGCGAACCCCTGTTCACAATACAAGACATGCAAACCGATTTATCGTGCCACAACAAAAACAGCCGGGTTCCAAAAATAATTTTCTTATGTTGGTTAAATTGTGGAATGCTTTGCCAAACTGTAAAAGAATTATCAATTTACAAATTTTCTAAATATATAAAGGAATATCTGCTAAATATGCAGCGTGTTTAATATTATAGTTATATTTTTTGGGTTTTTTATTTATCTCTTATGATTTATAATACATTTATAAATTCAAATATGTCTAAGTAAACTGGTCTAGCCGAAATGATTATGTTATTTATACATTTCAAAAAGTTTAAACCTTGTTTTTTCTTTGGACCTCTTTCTGCCTCTCTGCGCTGCTTCTGACTGCTTCTGATTGCTCAATTAGCAATTAGTAACTTGGAAACTTAAATTACGTAGGTATAGTGTATAGGCTCTGATCTCTCTCTAATTATGAATTACAGCCTATTTATTTTTAACGGTCTACACCACACATGCGTGCTACGTACGCTGTACTACCGGTTATAAAATCGAGGTGTAGCCATTACCACTATATTGTAATTGTTAATATTATGTTTTCTTGCTATTGTAAGTTTCTATAAATTGGTCGGTAATAAAATGATTTTGAATTTGAATTTGAATTTCAATTTAACATTTCACTAGGCCTCCATTTTGTTGCGCCATACTGGATTTTTAGCAAAACGTTACCAGGTCTTCCCCGTCTCTTAATTTTTGACCAAAATTTGAAGAAAATCTATTTTAGCACACAAAGCCAAGTTCGCAGCGATAAAAGCTTTTTAAACATTATGATAAAACTAAAATGAGTAAAAACGTTTTTTTTATGTTTTATGTAAATATAGGTAGGTGTTCTATACCACGCTTTAAACACATTTGCGTGCGCGAAGTAATACTTTTCCGCACGGCATGCTCAAAGTGATACAACAAAAACTTCTCAAAAGTATGAAATGATAAGCAGTAGCCATCTTAGTTTATTATATTTCACCTACATTTATGCGTAATTCCCGATATTTCAGCTTAAACAAAAAAGTTTCCTATAGGATAGTATGATATCGTTTCGTTTTCGATTTTGTCATATCGAGCAATCTGTTATTTCAGATCTCCCTGGGTACAAGCCTGCCTGATGAGGGTAGAGGCCCAGAAATCATGATCGCAGGAGGGTACCCTGTGACATAATCGAAAGCAATTCTTCTTTTAGGCCGTTTTGCACCTGCAGCAATTATATATTTCTGCTATTATACATATATCTTTTCCGGCCAAGAACTTTTGATAAAGATGTGTGAGAGCGCATTTTTATGGATTTTTATTATCTACTCTCCGCATGATGGTGCTAGTGCATGCTTTTTAAATTACCTACGGGTTTGCAGCCGCAAATCACCGGAGCCCCGATAGGTGGTGCTAAATGTTACATTTAACTTGTAGTACTGTTTCAGTATGATAGACGTTTCGTTTTCGATTTTGTCATATCGAGCAATCTGTTATTTCAGATCTCCCTTGGTACAAGCCTGCCTGATGAGGGTAGAGGCCCAGAAATCATGATCGCAGGAGGGTACCGTGTGACATAATCGAAAGCAATTCTTCTTTTAGGCCGTTTTGCACCTGCAGAAATTATATATTTCTGCTATTATACATATATCTTTTCCGGCCAAGAACTTTCGATAAAAATGTGTGAGAGCGCATTTTTATCGATTTTTATTATATAGGATAGTAAGTGATTAAAATGTTAAACAACAATAGTTGCATCGTTGAATTTGTCACGTAATGTCAAACGTTTTATAACGTTTTCATGTCAACGTTTGCGTGGCGTAGCGTTTTTTCATCAGATCGTAAAAAAATATAAATATATTTTTAAAATGAGAAGCCTTGATGATGAGTTACCAGATTCTATACTGAAGGCTGCAAATGTTATAAACTTAAATTTATTGCCGGCGAAATCTCAACAAAAATATGAGAGAACAAGGGGACGAGTAGTGTTAAGGAGGAGGTGTTTCTGTGACTTCAAAACATTCCAGCGAAATATTTTATAAGAGTAAGTACTCCATATTAGAAAGCGTCCTTAAAATAAAAAAGAACTTGGATTTAAGTCCATATTTCAAGCTAACATCATTTATAAAAGAATTAAATGCAGGATACGATACAAACCAGAAAAAGCCAAAATTTTCGATAAAAATGAAGTTTCCAGAATCATTAAAGAGGCGCCTAATGAAATTTATCTTTTAATAATAGTAGCTACTGTTTTTGGGTTGGCCGGAGCTTGTATGATTGAAGAGCTCTCAAAGATAATAATTGATAACATAGAGCATAAGCGAAATTTAATAATCATCAAAATTCCTGACGGTAAAAATAACACTTGTTTGAAGTATCCGATGAAATAAATGAGGCATATTATTTATAATTGTATCGGAAATATGCAAGTTTACGAAAAACGTGTAGAGTGTATTCGGCTAATTGTGACATACTTTTCGTCGTTTCTTACAATTTTACTGACACGCACCTACTGTAACACATCTTTAGAGCGTTTATGGGCTAAAATATTATGAGAATATCTTAAAATGACAAATGTGTTATTACTCTCATTTTTTAAAATTATTTTTAATATAAATTATTTTTTTTTAAACTTTATGAGGTGTCACAATTAAACTATGTAAAATTCTAAATGTGACACCTTTTGGGTGTAATTGTGACAGTGAGCTAAACTACGCCTTTGGATGTGCTGATTTATTTTAATTGTGATATATTAGAAATCTCAATAAAACGAACTTTTTTTTTACCCTGTCACAAATAAACTTTTATTTTAACTTACATGATAGAACACACATATGTATAAATAAACATAGAGTAAACGTTACAAGAGTATTTCAAGTTATGTATTCAAAAATAAACAACTGTTTAAACTACAACGAATATAAATTAAACTAAAACGTAAATTCATTTTTGTTTTTATGAAACAATCATAAAAAAATACAGAAACATTGAAAAGTAAAAAAGTCAAAATTTATTGAACAGAAAGTCCATCGAACTGAACACAGAAACGGAATCTTCCGCGGCGGTCTTCAGTGGGAGGAGGTATTACTCGCAATACATCCTCTGTTCTGATATTATCTAGGTCTTGAACATTGGGCCAAATAAAATATTCACCTTTCTTTCTCAGAAAAGTTGCTTTGACGCTTTCATCTGACACTTCCAAAACTTTATCTAAGAAATGCCTTAGTGTTTTTTTTGTGGCATAAGTAGCAATAACTGTATTTTTCTGTTTCCTAGCCGCCACCGATTCTTCAAGTTGCTTAAGATAATCGTCTCTAGTAATAACATCTGCGAGGTTACTATTTAAAACTTTTCTCTTTTTTACTGGCGCGCTTGTTGGTCTTGCTATTTTTGTCAATAACAGTTCTTCGAAAGAAACATTTCATTCTTCACTGGCTTGTTTCTTTGCGCAACCACTTTTGTGTTTGAAGGATCACTGCATAAAGATGTTTCTTCTAGGTTGAAAATTAGTTGTGGGCGGTCAAGCAAATTTAAATCCTTGAGAGTTTCTTCATATAGATCGAAAAATTTATTTATAATATCAGGAGTAGTCCGTTCCGTACGAATACTTTGCCTCTTGATGGGTTTCTTACATGATAAGTGATGTCTCTTGCGAAACCGAATAAACCAATTTTTCGTTGGTACTCCGTTTTTAAATCTTATCTTTATATTGTTCTGCTGCACGAAAACACCTACGGTATTTAACACTTCCTTTCGCGTGATCCTGAATCCCCAGTTATTTAATGTCTCTAAGTGTTGAGCTAACTCTGTTTCTATCTTTTGCGCTAGATCTGGCACTCTTCTAAGACACATCCTTGCAGCTAGCAATCAGCGTGCTTCGAAGAACATGATACACTTGTGAAGCTTTTTTATAACAGATATCGCCATTTTTAACTGCTGTTATTGCATTATTCAGGTCGTCAGTACTGTAAGATTTAATTTTTGGTTGCTGCTTTTGACGATTCATTGTAAAATTCTGAAAAAACGAAATGTTGATAAACGGCGCATTGAAAAAAAAAGTTCGACAGTGTCACAATTAACCACCGCAAAAAATTACAATTGAAACTATACAATATTTCCGCTGTGTAATTATGACACCTGCCAAAACATAGGTGTAATAAGATTTAGAGGTTGGGTAGTATAAAATATTAACAATAACATCCTTATAGTCCATAATAATGAAAATCCCCCAATCACTATTGTTTTATACATAGACAACTTAACACACTTCTAACTTAAATTATTGAAAATATGATATTTACCTTATTTGCAAATGACCTTCGACGATGCACCCGCCATCGACAAAAAATTCAAAGGCGGCTTTGCCGGATCCTCAATATTTAACTTATTTATAGAAAAATGGCGATGTGTCACATTTAGCCGGCAGTCACAATTAGCCGTGTGCACGGTACTCAGCACAAGCGGTTTTTCCTCCAGTACAGAAAAGGAGTGGGCAGTACACAATGTGTTGAAATAAATTCATTTAAATAAGTGGCTTCAGAAATAACTGCTAGCTCAAAAATCCAGAGCAGTACACGGGACATAGTTTTCGTCGATCTTCAGGTACCAAATTGGCTCTGGGGAAGAAATTACTAATAAAGGGGGCCGGAAATCGACGGCTTTTGCAGAAAACTTCATAGATAATTCCGCAAATCAAAAAAGGACATGTTGAATTAAATATTAGCCTTGAATAATTGCCCTCCTAAGTTAATTCAACCTGCATCAAGCCGAACCATAAGCGCTTCCAAAAGCAAAATGAAATTAACACATCTACATTCAATTTGCAAAACTTCAGTAATTGTTCTTTTAAGAAATCATGGTTCTTGGGATTAGACACTGTCAAATTGGAATTACTATCCGACGTTTCGCCTTCCATTGCACGAGGCATCTGAACACTTCACCCTTGGGCACTTTTCCTCCTCTAACAGTTGGTGAAGTTATTTTTTTAATCCAACCCTACTTTCAGATTCGAACGACTATCATCAACTTTCTTGATTTGAAAAAAAATCGGGTAACATGTCAATTAACAAGTTTTCAGGGATCTCATTTCTTCAGTTTATTTGACCAAAATAACAAAAATAAATAGTAAGTTTATAAAGCAGAAGGGACGAAAATCCAAAATTTCAAAAATCGTCGATTTGGTTTTCGGGTATATCTACAGTTATTGTGTTATATCTCGTAAAGATGATGTGGAATTTGCAGCGTTTTTTTCTCAAAATTTCTCAAATATTAGGTTAAATTTAAATGATAGATAAAAATAACCTTCACTTTACCATTGGCACTTTTTTTTCCTCTACAATTCGGTGTAGTTAGTTTTTTAATCGGACGTTTCGAATTTGAGAAACCATCATCAACTTTCTTAAATTAAATATGGATCTGGTTTCTTTACTTCACTATCTTATACCCTTCATAACCACAAAATAAAATGTGACAAAAAAGTCATATCATACTATTTGATTTTTTTTAGAAAATCCGTATTATTTGAAGAATTCGAGAAAAACGCCATCTAGCGACCAGTAGCAGAATAAATTTGATAACCGTTAATAGCCGGCAAATCAAGAGAAAAAGTCCTTTTTTTAAGATCAAGTTCAATAAAATATGTTCATTCAAAACAGAGATATCAACGTTTGAAACAAAAAATGTTTGACCTTCCCCCACCAGTTTATCATTGAAAATAGAAAAAAATTATAAAAAGCAAAAAGTTGCGTAACTTATTGGAGAATACTTTGCGTTTATTTTCGACACACTTTAACTATACAAATTCACCAAAAAATCGACTTTTACGATTTAAAGTTCTTGTGGCGCCCCCTAACGGCAATTTTTCGAAGTTAAAAATAATTTCCAGCTATTTCTCTGGGCCGATTTACTACATAATTTTTTTTCCCCGAAACCGTAAGACAAGTGGTTCCTGAGATGCGACCGGCCTCCCTTCTTAGTTGTACACCCGGTACAAGGAAAAGAACTGTGGCAAGGTCGGCATGGAGTGAGCGATACATGCCAATATAAAATGCTACTAGTCAAAAAGTGGTATAATGGTTATGTTTGAAAGTTCCGTTATATTTTTTTAATACTAAAGCACAATAAAAACCAAAAAAAGTTATTTTATGTTATTGTTTCTAACAATTTCATACAGAAAGAAGGAACAAAAATCAAAAATTGGTGTAATAATGTAGTATGCTTGTGAAATCTGATGATGAATAACTTAAAAACAAAACGTGATCAGAAAAATTGGCTTCGGACTTGTGATCAGGAGCCCAAAATCCGCCTATGTACCAAAACTAATCAAAATCGGCGATGATGTATAAAAAAGAATAATAACCGGCGAATTCCAACTCACCATATGTTTGTCTGGTTACAGATCTATGTAGACGCAGAAAATTTAAGAGCAACTAGTTAAATGGAAGTAGTTTAAAGCTAACTATAAATATTGTTAAGGGTCACAAAATGTATGTATTGTGATCAAACCTTTATATTATGTGTTAACAATTTCAAAGCAAAAGGATAATCGTTAAAAGATTGTCAAGCTATTATCAAAGTTATATATAAAATGTATAATATATTCATATATATTCATATATATATATATATATATATATATATATATATATACATAAATTATCATATATATATATATATATATATATATACATAAATATATATATATTATATATATATATATATATATATATATATATATATATATGTATATATATATATAATATATATATATATATATATATATATATATATATATATATATGTATATATGTATATATATATATATATATATATATATATATATATATATAAATATACATATGTGTTTTCATTCCGGGTGTACATCCGTTCACTACTGTCGTTCTGAAAAGAACAGTTTTGCTGACGTTTCTCCAAAATCACATTTGGCATTTTCAGAGCTTTCTTTCTCGCGTCCGAATAGAGACTGAGGTGTTGCGACGTTTCCTTTTATACCCCACCCGGGGCCTAAGGTTATATGTGCGCCGCCGTTAGTCGTTATTTATGTTTTCCGGATGGTGCTGTTGTTGTTGCGCTAATTGCGCTTGAGTTTTTGCGATTGTAGATTTTCTTCCTACTTTTACACGGTTGTCTTATTATACTAAAACTAGAAAAACTAACACCATACTTCAAACTGCTAGTAAGGCGTTATTAAAAGAACAAATCCATCAAACTAGAAAATAACTAGCCGAGACAGAGAAAGAACTTTTAAAGTTACACCTTAAACTAAGTAACAGCACTCACCCTTTATTTTGGAAGCGTATAGAAACTTTGGCTTTTGTACGAACCGAATCAAATAAGAATATTAAGACAAATAAACTTTCGAAAAAGTATGACAATCTTCTAAGAAAGTGGAGTCAGCCACAGGATCATCAGTAGACGTAGAGAAATTAGTACGTAATATATCATCCTACAGTCTCTCAGAAAGTGAAAAATCCGTACTAAGTAAGGGTTTTAATTTTGCATATCTCCTAAGGAAATCCCTAAAGAAGAAATAATAGCTGCAGTGGAAGCTGGTCTGGACTCCTCTGAAGAAACAAAAACCGAGGAGATTCGACAAGAGGTGGCAAGAATTTTAAGATCAAGCAAAACACCAAAACAAAACCTAAATGCCACTGAACAAAAGAGCCCTAATAAACCTTCGAAAAAATAAAGACACCACAATCCTTCCAGCAGATAAAGGAAACGCAACTGTGGTTATGAATACTCAAGATTACGTACAAAAAATGCAGGATATCCTACAAGAGAATTGTTATAGGCCCGTTCCGAGGGACCCGACAACGTTCCTAGAAAAAACAACTAAAAATTAAATAAAAAGTTCGCCAATAAACCCCGAAATTCAACAAAAAATCATACCACGGAAAAGTCGAGCAGATGTCCTAAACTCTATGGTTTACCAAAAATACACGAACCAGGAGCGCCCATCAGACCTATTGTTAGTGCTGTTAATTCGCCGCTACAAAAACTGGAGAAATACCTTTTTGAAATTATGCAACCAGCTGTAGAAAAAGCTGATTCATTTGTAAAAAACTCGGAGCATTTCACTCGAATTATACGAGATATCGTCCTTGAAAAAAACGATATCATAGCAAGCCTAAATGTCAAATCGTTATACCCCAGTATTCCCATCGCCAAAGCATTGGACAAGATTGCTATAACTCTCGGAGCATTGCCTTAAAAATACTTATTTTTCATTTCACGGGCAAATGTATAAACAAATGGATGGTGCTCCAATGGGGTCTTCGCTATCATCAGTAGTCGAGGATTTATTTATGATATATTTCGAGAAAGAAGCTCTTGAGAAAGCAAGTTTAAAGCCCAAATTATGGATTCGTTATGTGGATGACATATTTATTATATGTCAATATGGTCATGGAGAGCTCGAAAAATTTCTGATTCACGTAAATTCAATCCACCCCAGAATACAATTTACTCTAGAGTTAGAGGAAAACAACAAATTACCGTTTTTAGATGTTTTGGTCACAAAACTGCATAACAGTAGTCTTACCATATGTAAAAGACACAACAGACAGAATCGGAAGAATTCTTAGGAAACACAACATACAAACAATACACAAACCACAAACAACTATAGGTAAACTACTTGGAAACGCAAAAGATAAAATCAAACTGGAAAACCACGGAGTATACAGTATTCCGTGCCAAGACTGTGAAAATTTGTACGTGGGGCAAACTAACAGGCGAACATTAGCAAGAGTGGAAGAGCATAAACTCAGCATCAGAAATAAACAAACAACCTCAGCTTTATTTCTACATCATCAGGAAACCGGCCATAAAATAAATTTCGATAGGTGTAGGGAGATTGCCAATATAGAACATTATAAAACCAGAATAATCCGAGAAACCATAGAAGTTGAAAAACAAGGTGATTTGAATAAAAGGGACGAATCATTAAAACTACCAACAGTATGGAAGACAATAATTATTAAATCTAAAAATCGCAAAACTCAAGCGCAATTAGCGCAACAACAACAGCACCTTCCGGAAAACATAAATAACGACCAACGCCTGCCCAGATATAACCTTCGGCCCCGAGTGGGGGTATAAAAGGAAGCGTCGCAGTCCGCGAGAAAGAAAGCTTCGAAAACGTCAAATGTGATTTTGGCGAAACGTCAGCAAAACTGTTCTTTTCAGAACGACAGTAGTGAACGGATGTACGCCCGGAATGAAAACACATTGTATTTTTCCATGCGTGAAGGACTAAAAATCATATATATATATATATATATATATATATATATATATATATATATATATATATATATATATATATATATATATATATATATATATATATATATATATATATATATATATATATATATATATATATATATATATATATATATATATATATATATATATATATAATCATAATAAATTAAAAACACAACCTAATTCATATACTCCTGATTTTTGGCCGTTGTCTGTTTTTAATTTATTGTAATTTAAGTATCTACCTAGAGTGTGACTAGTTTTATAGGCTATTTTAGTATTATGAAATGAATATTTTAGGAGTGTTTTTTCCTATGTATGTAAACATTTTAAATCTACAATTATCGTTGGATTCGTTATTAGGGAAAACTAAGTTAATTGCTGGAAAATGTGGATTTATTTGCTTATTGTACTTCGATTGTAAATTTAATATTTTTCTAAAGATAGTTCATGTATTCAAGGAAAACTTGCAATTATCTTTGTCTACCCATGAAACAAGCTAATATATCATCTACGTATCTATAGCAATAAATAAAATTTTTGCTTTTAGGGTGTTTGAGTATCAGCGACTCCAAATTATCCGAATCGAAGTGCAGAATCTGTTTTCCGGCAATTAATTTAGTAGAAATTTTAATGACAATTAATAATGTAAATCCAGTCATTAAAAACGATATTCTGGGAACATTGTCAGCGATTTAGGTCAGAACTACTTTGAGTTCAACGGGTCAGTACATCTGAGTGAGGAAGGTTTGATAATGGGGAATCCACTGAGTCCTATTTTAGCAGAATTTTTTTCTTGATAATTTGGAGTCATTAATACACAAACATCCTTTAAGCAAAGATTTTATTCATTCGTATTGATAAGTAGCTAATATATTAGCTTGTTTTACGGGTACACAAAGACAGTTGCAAGTTTTCCTAGAATACATCAATAACCTAAACAAAAATGTTAAACTTACAATCGAATTACTACAAGAAAATAAATCCATAATTTTTTTAGATTTAACTATCACAAATATAAATCAAAAACATGAATCTAAAATCTTCCGCAAACCATCATTACACACAAAATGGCTGCTTTTAATAGTTATGTACATCGCCTCAATTAATATACCCCTATCCCTAGAAAACCACAACATAATAGATAAAATAGTCAATAAAAAACTGTATGGAAACGCAATTAACTTAGTTTTCTTAAGAAATCATGGTTTTTGGGGATTAGACCGTGTCAAATTGGAATTATTATCCGACATTGCCTTCCATTGCACTGAGGCATCGTCAGGAATCTTTACTCCACGAGATCTGAACACTGAATGAACTGAACATCATTCAGTGTTCTGATCCCTCGTGGAGTGAAGATCCCTCGAAGATGCCTCGTGCAATCGAAAGCGAAACGTCGGATAGTAATTTCAATTTGACACTGGCTGAATCCCAAGAACCATGATTTCTTAATTGACCAATGCCGTGGAAGCTTCCGTTCTATGTTAACTTAGTTTTCCCTAATAAAGAATCTAACGACAATTATTGTAATTTTAAAATTTTTACACACACAGGAAAAAACACCCCTGAAATAGTAAAGATTTTTCTGAAAAATAATACTAAAATAACCTATAAAACTAATCTCTAGGTAGACACATAAAAAACAATAAATCAAAAACAGACAAAGGTCAAAAATCAGTGTATATGAATTAGGTGGTGGTACATGTAATAAAGTATACAGCGTGTCCACGAACAACCCCTACAAATGAAAGGAGCGATTCTACATACAAAAACATGAAAAAATATTTATATTAACCTAGGTCCGGAAATGCTTTTCACACAGATACAGGTGTTGAAATATAACTTTTTATTTTATTTTTTATTAATTATCTGTTGCAAATAATAACATTTTCTCACGAAATTGGGCATTCAATGGATTTTTTAAGTTAGGAATCATAATTTGGTATTAGATTTCATGTGACACTTAGAGGGCGCATGTATGCTACTATTATTTGTGTAAATTTGCCCTAACATTTTTGGCGATACACTTCTGAGTTTTTTTACGAATAAATATTATCCTTATACCTTTTCTAAGCAAAAAAGACTATACTTACTCAACAACGCTAGATGTAACCGTTCGCGAGCAATTTGCAAGTTTATAACAGATATTGACGTACATTTCTGACTGAAAATGAGCCGTATATTTCCTGTCGTGCATAAACCACATGTCTTGCCGAATACTTAAAGGAATTCCCTCTAGTAATATGGGTAAAATATTCTGAAGACAATTTAAATACCGTAAACTTGGGTGACTTTGGTCCACTTTTCAAGTTTGAACGCTTGTAACTAACATCGGGGTCACATATTTTCTAGCTCTTGGTCTTATTTTACAGGTCTATAATAACACTTTTAATGCTTAGAGTAACAGTTAGTTCCAGGCTTACGAAATATATTTTTTAAAAAAAAATATTGGTGGCCAAAGTCAGAAGGCTAAGTCGGGTCACTTTGGCCAGACTATATATTACCATGAAAAACTACAAAGACAAACAGTTATATGAATGACTTTGGCCACCAAAAAAAGATTTCTTTTTAGTTTTGTATATATTTTGCATAAAAAAACAACTAAAATATATTAAAAAAACTTATTTTATTTAACAAATCAAAACATAGCGCAAATTTATTCGCAAAAAAGAAACTACAGTCCTGTGTGATACAAAGAGAATAAAACAATTATGAAATAAACATGGTGTTACAGATGAACAAAATATTAAACATATTTTTCAATTTCTGGGATTTTGAAAAAGCCTCTTTTAGATGGGGTCGGTGTGTTAATCACCTGCAAAATGTCGAATTTTCCATACCAGAGAAATTTATCCTTTGTTGGCCATTTCCACTCGAGAGATTCCACTTGATGTGAGAGATTTTATTTTATATTCGTTTGTCTCTACATTTATTTCCAAAACTTGACCAGGATATATTCTTTTTTCATAAAAAAACAGAACGAATTTATCAATTTTAATTGCTTGGTCTTCACCATGACCCTTCGTTTCGAAATCACTTTCATCGGAACGGTTTCTTGATTGTCATTTTCTTCAGAGTGGATAGAAATGTCCAATGAAGATCCAGAGTCGCTGGAAATCTCCTCGTTTTCGAACTTTTTTTTCTTTGAATTTCAAGCAGTTGAAGCTTGCCTCTGTGAATGTCTATGGTCGAAAGCTACCCATCCCCGTTTTCACGTTAACTTTTTTTTCTTTGATGTTTTGTTCCATAATTTGAAAACCTTTCTCTTCTAAAAGATCAATCACGGAAGTACCACGTTGTTGTATAGTGACCGAGATTATTGTTGGTTGGTATTCGATCTAAAAACTTTGGCCCTGTTGAGAGGAAAATTCCTGCTTTTTCGAATCCACTTTTAGATTGTTTTGTCCAGATTCTAACAAATGTTCTGTTAGTGACTTCAGAAGTCGAGAAATGGGATTTAGGCACGGCATTATTGCTCCAGTCAGTTTTATAATTGGTGACAAGTTGTCGCTATTTTATTTTTAATGGCCGAAAGTACGCAATATCTAGTGGCTGCGTAAGATGCGTCGTTCGGTGTACAAATAAACTTTGCGTCATGCTGAGAACAAAGATCCAAAACATGCACGCCTAAATGCGATGCAAGATTATCCCCAATCATAATTTTGGTTCCTTCTAAGCGTCTCAAAGCAGGTGTTAAAAATTGGAACCAGTCCTCGAATATATGCCCTCAAACCATCCACTTTTTGTACGGTTGTAACGAGTCCTAGCAGGTCCACCTTCCATCCAAGTATCATACAAATTTGTAGCCTTACACATTACGTATGTTGGTAAACTTCAAATGACATGCATTTCCGCACAAAACATTACACTTGTAGATTGTTTAGACCAATTTAATATTCTTCTGGGTATTTGCAACCCTGTTTGCAGACACTTTTTTGTTACCGGGTCATCTGACAAATTTGTCTCATCATAATTTCATATATTTGTAGAATTTGCAATTCTTTTTCTAAGTTATCAAAATACGAATTTATTATTTTAGGAGAAATAGTGCCTAACGGTTTTTTATATTTGCAGCAAACCTTGTGACAGAGTTGATTATCTTGAAATTGTTCCGTAACTACACCCTTTTCGATCCAAATAACCTTTGACGATTCTTTTCAAATCTAGAGCACGTCAACAGGGAAACCATATGTAGATGTTAATATAATGTGTGCCTAATTTCATTTTCTTCCATGGACAAAACCGTCTGCCCACCAGCAGTTTTTTTATGTAAACCTTTGATCTTGTTCTGCAGTGTAGCACGTGGTATTTTGTACCTTTTGAAGTTTCTTGAGATATTAAGCTCTTCGTTAATTGAAGTCGAACAGCCTCTCAAATTCGCCTTGCTATAATTCACGTACTTGCTCCTGCAACTGTTTTATATCGGCCTATTTTAGTAAACTATCCCTCAAATTAGTAAATGAAATAGGTAACGCCTGCGCATAAGATAACAAACACTCAAAACTCACATAACAGAAGAAACTAAAAAAACGTTCAGCATAAACACATGAAAACAAGTAAACAATGTGTCGAAACACGACAGACAGGACAGAATGTTAAAAAATAAATCGATTTTACAGATATTCGCAGTGGTCAAAGTCAGGGCACCAATTCGTCAAAAAGGTATTGGGCGACTTTTGTCAACTCTCTACCGTAGGTACTGATAACTAAATTATTGCAGCTGCTAGGTTAAAAGATTCCTTAATGTTCGTTAATGTGTCATGTTTTGAGCGCGACCTCATAGGTGGCACCAGGTAACCTGATATGAATAAAGTTTTTATGATAGTAAAATTAGTATTTTCAAGAGCGTTGTTTTATACGCTGCAACTAAAAGAAGAAAAGTTATTTTTGCAAATATGACTAACCTTTATATTTACTAAAGTGTACAGAATCATAAAAATGAACTTGCAAATATTTTATGTTTTGCACGCACATCTACATTATAATAACAAATTTTGAAAAACGGGCTGTGTTGGCTCATTGCTGGCCAAAGCCACCCAAGCTTGTTGGTACTTCTCTGTTAGTCGACTCATAAATCAACAGATCCAATTAGGTTGTTGTTTACAATACCAATCCTACACATTATTAGTAAACCCATGTTGATGTTTTTGTTTCCTTTTCACAAACATAGAGATTAGCCCTCTAACATATGCATAATGATGAATTGGTGTAAATTAATAATTCCGTCTCTCGTGAAACTAGATTCACTCAGAGAATAAAAAGTTTCTTTCTTTTTCTTATTCTTCACCCTCTGTGGTGAAGAATGATGTGATTCGGAAACTTTTTCAACATATCTACGTTGTGCCGCTCGAGCATTACACTGAACTTCCCTGTAGATTAAATGCATATCTGCATATTCTTCAATACTAAACGAAACCATTTAAAAAAAATGTAAATTGAAGTCTTATTTTCAATTAAATCGAATTATTAATATGACAATAACAATTTTGTTTAAAATGACACTTGCGTTTATTATTGTTAAGAACGGTTACCTAGCATGTTGAGTAAGTATACTTTTTTATGAATAAATACCACACTTCCCACAAAAACATACTAATGTTCTCTAAAAAAAGAAGTAATTACATTATGCCATCAACCATCGGTCATCAATGTGACATTTATTATATGAAGCTTAGAACAATTCATATGAACCTTGATTTTGAATTGTCTTGAAATAAACACACCTTCAGTTTATTATTATTAAAAAAATTTGTTTTCCT
>JAUTXW010004831.1:0-87650 GCA_030620095.1 Kuschelorhynchus macadamiae
AAAACTCAACTACCATAGCACCATGAACCAGTACTTTGTGTACGCTACTAGGCATGTAGTACCAGCTATACAGATTAAGATATAACTGTCTTGTTTCATTTAATAGTCGACCAAATTCGCTTAGATTTATTCTATATCCACTGGACAACACTCTTAAAATTATACCAAAATTAATAATTAACTGAATGTTAACGCCAGTTATTTCGGCACTCAATGTCGGATTTGTAAAGAATCTCCTGGCGGTATTGCCATCGTTGGAAGACCCAAATCCCCGTTTTGGTTTGTCCACTAACAGCGCCATTCTTGATTTAAACTCTAACTGAATTCTTTTTTTATTATTTTCATATATGTTTTTGTTTTCTGTACCCTTAACTTGCCATACTTTAATCGGTAAACGGTACGAAATATGCAAGAAACATTCAAAGAACTTTATCCAGCAATGTAAGGTGGACAAACCAAAACGGAGATTTTCTTTGCAAAAAGTTTTATCAGCTACCGCCTCTGAATTCATCTCCTTGGGAGACGCTTTACAAATAAAACATCTTGCCGTGGCATTAGTACCTGACAAAATATTAGCAACACTACCGTCTAGCATAGTGAAGAGCATTTCAAATTTAATCTGTATCTCATGACCATTGAAACAAGTTTCATAAGCAGATAAATTATTAATTTTGTTATTTATTATACGTTCTTCTGATCGAACCAGTTCCGCTGTTTCTTTCATAAATAAAAATTTGATGGGTCTACATAAAAGAGTAGAAGAAGATCGCAAATTATTCCAAATAATTTTATCACTTAATATGTCCACTAATCTTAACGGTACAAGAGCCACAAAAAACATATACTCATCGGAACTTCTACTATGATCAGAAGAAAACTTCTGTTTATAAAGACTGTGTCCCCCGCTGCCGTCAAACCCCCACTTGCAAATTAATTTCAGATGTTTATTACTGTTTTCAATATCACAGATGTTCAAAATACTATTCACTGTTTTCTGAAGCAACTCTTGAATATCAACTTGAGCTGATATATCATCAACTTGTATGTTCTTTGGAAGATATTGTTTTTTAAGGTTAGTTATTACAGTCATGCTAGGGAAGCAGTCTTTATGAATAACGTTCAAATATTATATTTCCTAACAGATAAACTTAAATCAAAATACAATGCTAGAGCCTGTTGAGGAGATAAAGATGTTTTTTTAGGTAATATTATTTTTGAAGAAGTTGATAAATGAGCTGATCTTTCGGCAGCAAAATATAATTCTTCAGTTGAGTGTTGAGATACCAGTTCCTCTACTTTCCGTTTTTTTTGATTTTAATGACATAGACTCAAAAGATTTTTTGGGCCTACCTCTGACTCTCACAGGTTGATCTGTTGGTTCAGAATTTCGTCTAATATTAGGTAACATTATCCTGGTGTTTAGCCACGTTTTATGACGTTCGACAAAACGCGAGCGAGTTCTCTTGCACTCCTTCCACTTGGCGGCCATCTTCAAACAAAAGTATTTACTTGTCTGCTGGGTGAGTACGTCTAAACTCATGTCTTCAGCGTGAGGTATTAAAAGGCTTCTTAATTTCTCGCCAACACGTTCCATTTTTTGATCGCTTCGGCTTGCAAACCATTCCTCAAATAAGTCCGAATTTTTTACAAGAATCTCCTTCCCTAAAAATATAAATAAAAAAGGTGGGGGCAAGTTGGGGCAAATTTGAATAACAGTTTTGGAAAGTAAATACTTTAAAAATTATTATGAGCCAAAAACGCCGAGGGGGTTTTTTGGGGTATTTTTGAAAAGCCGCAAAGAAATTAAAATTATATATTATTTTGGCACTTTAACCAACAAAATTATATGCACGTAAATAAATATATAGACTATACTTTTCATATTAAACATATTAAAACCATACAGTACATACCTTGGATAATATTCTCCATAATTTACACAAATATATTGACCAATTTATCTGCCATAAAAAATAATTCAAACAATATAAATAACACAGATCATCTGTCAATGATAACCCGCTCCGAATATCACATGTTTTCACAGCCTACTTATAATTTCGCGCCTTTCTTGTTAAAGCTTTACTATTGCATTTCATTCCGCGGACCGATAAACTATCATAATAAATAAAAATATTGTTAAAATTGATACTTACCTTTTTATATTTTTGTCCATTAGACAAAACACTGTGCGGCGTTATTGTTGCATTTTTAAACTCTGACTATAAAAACTTTTGAGATTGCTAAAGTGATGCTCTTTTAATGTTAAGTTGTAGTTGTTAAATAGTTAATTTGACTACTACTAATGATAATTTAAACTTTGGTATTGTTAAATATATTGCGTTGTTTTTATAGCGGTACTTCTCTGTTTTTTGATACGGCCTCCCCTCAATTTCTACCATTACTACTCATCATTAAGGAAATTCGATTTTTACTTATTCTAATGGAAATAAAACTCAAAGAAAATTAACTGACTACTAAAGTTTAATTAATTTACACAGAAATAACCAAACACTCATAAAATCTTAGTATTTCTTTAACAAAACTTAAATATGTCCTAGAATAAATTAAATAACTACAACACAAAAATGCAATATTTATAGCTTAGAAAAATATAAGTTTTTATCATACAATGCATGGAACAGACAAGGATATACAGAGCTTGCACTCGCTAATATTAATTATCACGGTGTATACTTTTCAGATGTTAAGGGAATTCAATATACACTACGCATCAAAATTAACGCACCACTATAAATTGCACAGCATTTCAATGTGGATTTTCTTGCGAATCTCTGAACGAATTTTGATGAATTTTTTTTAAATGTAGGTTTGTTTATCGCTAAAAACGCCTCGATGTGAGTTTATATTAACATTTTAGTTTTGAGCATATACAGGGGCCAACAATGAGAGTAATTTTTCTCCAGAATATTTGAAACACCCTGTGGATCGGTTCAGCCGTAACAGCGGGTATACGCTTGATGCAAATTATAGCCCCATGTTTTCTTAACAATTTGGTTTTTGTTTCACGTCAATATCTCTATTTTGAAATGAAATACAGAGTAAAAGATTAAAGCGCAGTAGTTTATTTTAACAATTTAACAACTTAAAAATAACAATAATAACAATATTGGTGGCAAGGACAAAATTAGAAAAAAATTGAGAATATCAATAACTACTCTGAATAACGGCTTCACATCGACGACTCATACTAGACACAAGGCGTCTTCTAATCTGCTCTTGATCAATGTCGTACCATAAATTTGTGACAAAATTTTGAATGTCGTCAAGAGAGGCTGGTAAGGGCTGATGGTTTCTAAGTTGTCTGTTTATGATGTCCCACAAATGTTCAATAGGATTGAGGTCTGGACTATTTGCAGGCCAGTCGAGAGTCTTAATATCCACCTCATGTAAATACTCTTGCACTATACGAGCGACGTGGGGTCTTGCATTGTCGTGCATTAACAAGAAATGTTGGCCTATGTAAGGAGCAAAAGGAACATTGAACAACTGTTCAATGGACCACCACATAGAGAAACAAGTTCTGTTGGGGCAGTCAAAGAAATTCCTCCCCAAACCATTACAGAACCTCCATTAACACGTTAAGCGCCACCATGTTAAAAAAAAATCAAATTGCTGGGCCACTGGGTAAAATTAGTAGAAATGAATAAAAAATGCTATTTCTAACTGTTTTTATTAAACTACGTGTCGGAATATTTGTTTTTTTTGTAAAAAAGTTCTTGTATCCAAATGGATACAGGCGGCCAATTATCATGAATTAGCATTTTTGGCCACTTGTATAAATATGGATACAACTTTTCAACACGTTAGATCCTGTTGAATCGCGTTGGTCGCGAGACTTTTACATGCATTTGCGAATTGGCTAGCGTTTGAATAGCATCTGTTTTGTGTAAGAGTGGCATAGTTGGTGCAAATAATGGCATATGAGAAGGAACAAAGGGCTTTGCAAAAAATGTGGGATGAAATAGACTTTTCAGACGAGGAGGGCCCTTTTAGTGCCAGTGAATCGGAGTATGAAGGAAATGAGTCAGAGAGTGAAAGTTCAAGCGATGAGGACATCCCTGTCAAGAAAAGGAAACTCACTATATATTCTAAAAGTCAAACAAAGGAGAAAAATAAAAAAATAGAAAAATCCAATGTGAATATTTCTTCCGGTAAGTTTCCAAAACGTGTTTATTCTTATATAAGTAATTATAATGTATTGTTTAGCTTCAGATAATTACATCGACCGCATAACAGAAGATGGAAATCTTTACCAAACGTGTGATATGCCCTCAACATCTAGAAATGTTTCCAATCCTATGTCTACTTCTAGTAAGTTTTTTTATCAATGTTTTATGTTCATTGTTAGTGTTATTTATCTGTGATTTTTTAGCTTCCGATATTCGTGTTATTGAGACCATAGAGAACGTGATTAGTTCAGGAAACATAGACAATTTAGAGAATTCCGGTACTGAAAACGAAATGTCAGATGACGAAAACAATGAAACAGACGCACTAACTTGGGATACATTTACGTTATCGAGGCTGAAAATATTTGATTTTAGCGAAACAAAACCGGGCGTAAATGAAGATATATCGAGCAACTTCAAAGAAAAAAAAGAAGTAGATTTTTATAAAATTTTCGTAAGTGATGACCTGATAAACTATATGGTAAGTGAAACAAATAGATACGCACAACATATGAAGTCTCAGGCTAATACTCTACCTCATGCTCGCATAAAAAGTTGGTATGATACCACCTATGATGAAATTAAAATTTTTTTGGCGGCACTATTATGGATGGGAATTGTCCGGTTGCCTCAAGTCAGGGATTATTGGTCAAAAAATGATATATACACTACTAAAATAAACTCCATTTTGTCAAGGAACAGGTTCGAAATACTTGTAAGAACATGGCATTTCTGTGACAACTCCAATCCCCCAGAAAATGATCGGCTTTACAAGATCTCGCCGTTGATAGATATGCTAGTAGAACGATTTCAATATGCTTATGTACCAGAAGAAAATTTTTGTATCGATGAGACACTAGTTCCCTTTCGTGGCCGTCTAAGTTTCAAGCAATATATTCCGAATAAACGGCACAGATTCGGAATAAAATTGTACAAATTGTGTCTTCAGGGTGGTTATACATATAACCTGAAGGTATATTGTGGCAAGGACAAAACTGGCGATAAAAACATTTCCGGAGCAACTAAAACTGTACTGGAGTTGTCAGAAAAATTACTTGACATGGGGCGGACTGTTTACACAGATAATTTTTATAGTAGCGTATCTTTAGCACACGAGCTTCAAAAAAGGAAAACTCATTTAGTGGGTACACTTCGTTCAAACAGAAAAAATAATCCTACCGAAGTTGTGAAGGCGAAGTTGGAAAAGTATCAATCTACAAGTTCACAAAGTAATACAGGCTGTACTGTTTTGAAATGGAAGGACAAAAAAGATGTTCTGGTAATCTCAACTAAACACGACAACTCAATGACTCCCGTAACAAGACGTAGAGAGCAAATAGAAAAACCGACAATAATATTAGATTACAATAAATGTAAATCGTTTATAGATCTTTCTGATCAATTGAAAGCGTACTCTACCAGTTTACGCAAAGGGGTAAAGTGGTACCGAAAATTAGCAGTAGAACTGCTAACTGGAACTGCACTTATAAACGCCTATTGTGTGCATCAGATAGTAACAAAGAAAAAAATGTCCATCACTAAGTTCAAAGAACTAGTTGTTACTCAACTTTTAGAAGAATGTTTATCAAAACCACTCCCTCAGCACAATCAAATGAACATAAATCATGTTTTAGTTGATGACGATAAAAAAAGAAGATGTTCAGTTTGCTACGAAAAACTAAAAAATACAATTGGAAATATGCCCAAGCGAAATCTTCCCAAACTCGTAACAAATGTAGTGCATGTGACAAATTTTTTTGTTTGAAATGTTTTTTCAGTACCCATAAATCAGAACTTATATAATAATGATTAATTTATAAAACTTTGTTTATTCATGTACTCGTAAATACGCATAAAGAAACGATTTGTTATTGGTTTTTGAAATAAAATGTATGTTCACTTTTTCTAAGATGTCCATAATTTATTTATCAAGAAAAAAAAACAAAAATCGTTGGCCAAAAACATATTCTGGACCAACGGGCCATGCTTTATTAGTTCTCCATGCATTTAAATGCACGTGTTGTATCTTTTCGAATGCAGCCACCCCAAAGTGAAAGTATTGCTCTAGATCTATTTGGATACAAATGGCCAAAAAGATCAAGGTCACTTGTATCCAAAAGGATTCAAATGGCGCTTAACGTGTTAAATAGCGTGGTTTGACGAATGTTACACTGTGAATAACGCTCATTTGGCCTGCGTAGTACTCGTACGCGTCGCTCGGAGCTGTACAAAGAAAACGTCAGTGAACAAGACTCGCTCCCAATCCTCAAGATTCCAGTTTACATGCTGTCTGGCGAATTGCAGTCTCGCACTACGATGGTTTGCGTTTAACCTCGGCCCTCTTGCTAGAATTCGGAATCTTAAATTCTGTTCTACCAGTCGTCTTCTTACAGAGGATACACTTATTTGGACGTTATGTGTAGCGTTAAGTTGTACCTGAAGATTTCTTGCTGTTACAGAACTGTTCTCTCCAAGCACATAACCGAATGAAACGATTCTGGTTTACTGTTGTTCCTCGGTGCCTTCCTTGCCCATGGCGTCGGTTATGATCGTTAGTTTGCCCAAAACGGTGGACAACGCGCGATATTGATGAATGACAAACTCCCAGTCTCCCAACTATAGCACGGTAGCTTAATCCTTCCTTGGCCAATGTAATTGCTCCATAGCCAAAATTTTAACACTTTTCAAAGATAAAATTGACACATAATAAACAAACATGACAGTTTGTCCAACTTATTCATTTCATGGCATACCTTAGTTTAAGATGTTGAATTGTTAAAATAAACTAGTGCGTTTTAATCTTTTGCACTGTATTTCATTTAAAAATAGAGATATTGACATGAAACAAAAATCAATTTGTTAAGAAAACATGGGGCTATAATTTGCATCAACCGTATACCCGCTGTTACGGCTAAAACGATCTACAGGGTGGTTCAAATATTCTGGAGGAAAAATACTCTCATTGTTGGCCCCTGTATATGCTCAAAACTAAAATTTTAATAAAAACTCACATCGCGGGGTTTTTGGCGATAAACAAATCTACATTTAAAAAAAAAATCAAAATATGTTCAGCGGTTCGCAATAAAATCCACATTGAAATGCTGTGCAATTTATAGTTGTGCGTTAATTTTGATGCGCCGTGTATAATACTAAGTTCTAACTTAAGGTGTATTAACTAATTTTCTATTGTAAAAGTAGTTTACAAATGGCATAAACTGAACATGAGTTTTTTAGACCAGCAGTTCAGAAATTAAAAAAGAAACAACAGTTACACTTGGGACACATGACACATAAAAGTGAAATTTAGATGGTTTAATAGGATATGGTATCTATCAATATAAAATAATACTAGATATTTCTAAAAGGGGTATTAAAATACACTTCCTCAAAAAATTAACGCACTATCAAAATGTAACCAAACGTTTAAAGTAAATTTTTGTCAAACTTGTCCGATTTTTTTTAATGATAGGTCCAGAACGTTGGTATACTAACTGCAAAATCCAAAGACACAAGTTAAACTAAAGTGTTATTAGCAAGTATTTCCGCCTCTGGTACGAATAACTTCTTGGCAGCGACGGCCCATACTTAAAATAAGAGATCTTATGTCATTTTGGTCCAGTTCTTGCCATATTTGAATCAGTCTCTGCCCTACGTCTCCCAAAGTATTCAAGTTACATTCCTCTTGTAGTGTCCTCCTAAGAGTGTCCTAGAGATTCTCTAGGGGATTTAAATCCAGACTCCGAGCTGGCCATGCCATGGTAGCTGTACCGATTTCCTCTAGATAATTGAATACCTGCCCCGAACAAGGTTGTAACCAACAATATTTCAAAAACGGTGCTAAACATGGAATAAGGTTGTAACCAACATTTATAGGGCTTTTAAGCCTTAATAAGCCTTATAATTCGTATTATTAGGGATCATTTTCGATTGCAAACTTTGCCTCGGCTAGAACAAGGTTGTAAACATCAAGTGGTCTGTGGTGTCGCTTTGTCGTAACATGGCCTCGAGTGTGGTGCGTCTTACTGTTTCCGCCGAAAAGCAGCTAAATAAAGGCAGAAAACGAAAAATAAAAATTGCAGAATGGAAAGACATTAAAAGAAAAAGCTTAAAGGATAGTGGACAGCCATACATATCAAAAAGAAACGTTCCCGTGCCTGGGAAAATCGCTGTTGATGATGTAAGTAGAATAACGTTGTAACCATCGACATGTTTGTTTTTTCAGAGACACGTTTTTTAAAATGCTTTGATTTAACTTTACTTGTATGTTAGTATGTTTGGATCAAATCTTTCAAGTAAGTTTTAAAGTAGTTCATGTTATTGTATTTTCCTGAAATTTGGTATACGTATATAAATCCGATGACAATACAATATTATGGCTTTCCAACATGAATGTCTTATATAGGGTGCATAAAAAATGCTAAAAATTCTAAATAGCACAAACCCTATGATTCTAAAATACTATGGTATTCAAAATAGTGAATATCTTATACAGGGTTTTTAAAAAATATTGTTAAAAAGTGTACAGCTGCACCCGTTATCGGATTTGACTGAGAGTTAGTGAATACACTGGATGACAATACAATATTCCAATCGTGAATGTCTTATACAGGGTACATAAGAAATAGTAAAAGTACAAAATAAAATAAACTAACAAAATATTAAAAAAAGCTTTAATGTGTAAACTATTTCACTGAAATTTAAAAAATAATCTAACTTACAAAAAAGTTTGAGTTGTAATACATTATTATACTTAAAATAAAGCTTCAAGTTTTTAGAAAAATATTCAAAAATTTAAAAAGTTCTGTGCTTGTGTGAGTTTTTTTTTTAATTTTCAGTTTAATAGTTTACAAATACAAGCTTTTTTTATTTTTTTACTGGTCGGTTGAAATATTGTTTTGTTGTTTCAGGCTCGAGTGTGTCGCTGTAAATATGAATGTCAAATTGTAACTTTTGCTGACAAACAAAAAGCATTCCAAGATTTTTACAAATTAAGCTACGATGGTCAAACAAGAATGCTTGCGCAACAGTGTATGGATATTGTTAATATTAAGCGCAGATATGTAGAGGAAAATGTTTCCAGGAGACACTGTAGTGTAAAATATTATTTACCCGTTGAAAATCAGGAAATATCTAAAGTACAAGTATGTCAAAAAACATTATGTTACGTATTAAAAATTACACCAAGGCGTTTACAAAAACTTCAAGAAAAAATAAAATTTAACGAGCCACTAGAAGACAAAAGAGGTAGACATTCCAACAGGCCTACGGGTATACCAAATACTACTAAAGATATAGTTAAAGCACATATCGAGACATTTCCTAAACAAGAAAGTCACTATGCAAGAGGTCGTACGGAAAAAATATGTCTTAGTCCCGATTTGACGTTAAAGCAGATGTATATTTTATTTAAGGACAAACATCCAACTGTTAAATGCAGTGAGAAGCTATACAGAGATATATTCAGATCTGAATTTAATTTAAGGTTCGGTATACCCAGATCTGATACTTGCCAGTATTGTGACAAGTTCTATGCTAAACTCGTTGATGCAGAATTAGAAGACGAAAAAACCAAAATTTTCAATGAAAGTGAAATTCACCATAGGCGGGCAGAAAAGGCATATTCCGCATTGAGTGATGACATTCAGCTGGCAAAGGAAAATGAAAATATTATAGTATTATATACTGATCTACAGCAAGTTCTTTTCAGTCCAACTTTAAAGCATTCTGCCGTTTTTTATCAAAGACAGTACTCATGCTATAATCAAGCTATTCACAATATGGGCACAAATGATGTTTTCATGTGTTTTTGGCATGAGAGCATAGCTAAAAGAGGATCTGCTGAAATAGCATCATGTTTACTTAAATATGTTACGACTCATTTTAAGCCTATAGAAAATAATGCAACGGACAGAAAACTCATTGTGTGGTCTGACAGATGTGTTGGACAAAATAATAATTGGAAAATTATATCCCTTTACCAGTATTTTGTAACTATGAAGTATTTCTCATCTGTTGAGCAAAAGTTTTTAGTAAGCGGGCACAGTTTTTTGCCATGTGACCGCGATTTTGCCTTGATCGAGAGGAAAAAAAAACGGCTACGATTTACCATCCAAGACAGTGGATAGAAATCATCGCAAATGCACGACCTTCAAATCCTTTTCTTGTATGCTATATGCAAAATATTGATTTTAAGGATATTTCTCAAATTGAATCTTCATTGAAAAAGGACCCATTATTTAAAATAACAGAAGTCGTATGGCTCCAAATTACAAGAGATGACCCTAAAACAATACGTGCTAGAGTAAGTCACAATATTTTGCAACCTTGGAATAGTTATTCTATGTCAAAGAAAATGAAAGGTGTTCGAAATAGATGCCTCCCTCCAGTGACATTGGATCTTCAAAGGCTTCCAAAGTTGTACAACTCTGTTCTTCCGATCAAAAAAGAGAAGAAAGAAAATTTGTTAGATATGTGCAAATTCATTCCGTTGGAATATAGAGAATTTTACAATAATTTGCCAAGTGAATAGGTAATAATTTCTTTGTTAATAATGCGTTATGTAAACAATATTAATAAAATTTGATTTAAAAAAATTATGTTTTTATTATATTATTAAAAATATAAACAAATATATGCGAGAGCACCCACCCCCCAATCTCAAACATAAATAATCAACACTTGGAAGGCAGGTGTTGATACACAGTTGCACTTGAACAAGGTTGTAACCAGCCTGTTACAACCTTGTTCTATGATGTTACAACCTTGTTTCCCCCAACGTCTCCATTTTGTGGTTATTTCTTCTCTGTTCTGTATTAGAATGATTATTCTGGTCCATATAATCATTATATATAAGTAAATGTGACCTAATAATTGTTTTAACTCATTATATTTCGATAGGTATTATCAGTACTTTAAAAAAATGATTCATGTAAAATTTGTCTTTTGGTGGTTACAACCTTGTTCGGGGCAGGTATTCAATTTTTCACAACTCGAGCAACATGAGGCATTGTCTTGCATCAACAAAAACCTCCAATACGCACCTTTCATCTGTTGGGCTGTTCGAGCAAGTTCCGTACGATCAGTCAAAAAAATACCTACCCAGACTATCAGAGATCCTCCTCCTTACATAATGTTAAATGTGAGAATTAGTCTCGTTCTCTAGCTAGTTAAAGCTGGACTTTGAGCTCAATTATGTTCCCTTAAACGCTGACGGAACAGTTTCCATACAAACTTGTAAACCTTTAGGATCTCGAATCTGAGTCTGAAGGAAACAGTTGTCACAAAACGTTGTCTTAATGCTGAGAGCCTTAAAAATCGCTCCTGAATCACAATTATCGTGGGATAGTGTTTATTATACCAATGACATAGACAAACATGCACCCATAAAAAGAAAGAAAATATACAATAAACCTTTTACTCCATGGATTACAAACAACATTAAAAAACTAATTAAACTAAGAGACTTAGCATATAAAAAATATCTAAAAAATAAAACGCAAGGCCGCCTATAGTATTACAGGCAGGTCCAAAATTATACCAAACACGCCATAATTCGGGAAAAGAATGCATTTTTTAAAAGTCTGTCGAGCAAATCACGAAAATTTTTTTGGGCTACGGCCAAAAAGTTAAATCTTATCCATAAAAATGATTCTGAAATACCTCTCCGAGTGTAACAATATATTTAATACTACATACTACATGCGATGAACAGGTTTCCTTGTATCAGCAAAACACTCATCGAAATGTGACTTCTGAACTTAATTTTACCCTCTTAGATAAGTCTGATTTACATAAATATATAAATTCCATAAAAACTAATTCTATTGGCGAAGATGGTCTCTCACTTAAAGATTTGAAATTATGTCTGCCTTTTTGTGAAAATCCGTTACTGAATATTGTTAATACTTGCATATTAAATGCCGTCTTTCCAAAACTTTGGAAAAAAGCCATTATAAAACCTCTGCCTAAGAAACCTAACCCTAAAGAACTAAAAGATTTAAGGCCTGTCAGCATCTTGTCTGTAATTTCTAAAGTGCTGGAAAAACATATTTATAATCAAATAATTTCATTTTGTAGTTTATATGATATAATTCCGGAATGTCAATCGGGTTTTTTGAAAGGCATTTAGTACAACCACTTGTCCTTGTAATCTTGTTAATGAAATCAGACATAAGGAAGATAAAAAAGAGTTTACGAGCCTTTGCTTGCTTGATTTCAGTAAAGCATTTGATACTCTAGACTATCGGATGCTACTGGCTAAGCTTCACTACTTTGGTTTTTCTAACAATTCAATGGGGTTTTTAAAGTCTTATCTAACTAATAGATTTCATTGTGTGGCCATAAAATGTGGACAGGTTCAGAAACAGTCCAGTTATATTCCTCTTGAAAGAGGCGTACCACACGGATCCATCTTAGGGCCTTTGCTGTTCTCTTTGTATGTTGCGGACATGGAAAGAATAATTAAACACTCCGAACTGCAACAATTCGCAGACAATTCTCAACTCTACAAGTCTTTTACTTACTTTACTTACTTCACAAACAAAATAAGTTTACAAAAAATCATAACTTAAAGTTAAATGCCTCCAAATCTTGCGTCATATTTTTTTGGATCTAATAAAAATCTTTTGGAATATGTGTCAACTAATTTCCAAGTTAAAATAGATGATTTATCCGTACCAATTGTAACTCTAGCTAAGAATTTGGATATTTTTATCGATAACAAACTAAATTTTGAGGCTCATATTAAGGAGAAACTTAGTATTGCGTATATGCGTCTGGGGAAATTGTATAAACTTAAACGCCAGCTACCTAGTGGTACAAAATATTTATTGTGTGATTCTGTAGTGTTAGCATTACTTGACTATGGCGAGGTCGTCTATCATAACTCACTAAGCGCGCACACTAAACATTCCATACAAAAACTTCAAAACGCATGCCTACGTTTCGCACATAATATACCATTTAGAAACCATATTACACCGTATCTCAATAGATATTCTATCCTGTCGATGGCGAGAAGGCGCGAGTATCATATGTTCTTATTTATTTTTCGCATATTAACAACCAATCAACCTCCATATTTAAGGTCTATATTCACAACGCAGGAGCATAACTACGGTACTCGATATTTAGATTCTTTTAGGATCGCACAGCTTAGGTCAGCAGCTTTTCAAAAATCATTCAGCTTCGTCGCAGTTCAGATGTGGAATAATTTATCAAATAATATTAAACAAGTTCCGTTACGCAGCTTCAAGACACATATAAAAAATATGTGTTTGAATTCCATGAATACTATTATTGCTTATTTATTTAATTAGTTATTGACAAGCACCTCTTCATTCATACTGATTTTTATATATTCACATATTTTTTTATTATATTTTTGTTTGCTGCACTCGCCCAGTTTTTAACAAATAATAGAATTTAACTAATAATAACTATAATACTAGCCACGTCCTCTCATGTGTCCGCCCGCGCATGCTTCCTGCATTCTGAGCCCCCTGGTATCCGCTGTATAACTATAACATATTGATATTGTTTTTGTTTGTTTTTGTTCTCACACTTCATTCTTAATATTCACTTTTTAATAATAAGATTAGTTTTAATGCTCATTATTCAGCGCGTCTCCGTCCTTCCATGATTTGCTGGTAGGTACAGTTTATTGTGAATCACGCACAAGGTTTAAAGAAATAAACAAGTGATAAAAACTTATCGACAGGATACGGAGTATCTCTTACACACATATTTAGTTCATTTTATTGTGCCAAAGCGTACAGGTGTTTAAAATTAAAATCGATTTCAGCGCGTGCAAGGCGAAAATATGCCAAAAAATTTGAAAAGAAAGAAAGTGTTTAAAGAACTACGCGATTTAAAAAAGAAATTTGCTCGGTTAGAAAAGTTTGTGGGTTCAGACTCGTCCTCAGAAAGCAGTAGCAGCGAATCGAAATCGACAAGTTAGTAAAAAACTATTCTAATAATATATATTATTTATTATAGAAAATTAATAGCCCATACTAAAAGTGTAGTTGTTTTGACTGTTCACTTAAAAATTAATTATATGGGGTGTAGTTGACTTGACTACGTTAGCCTCAACCTGGTTTACAGGTTTTAAAAGCCTCAATTTAAATATTTTGACCAAGAATAACATGAATTCAAAACAATTTTGTGTTTTATTTGTGGTCTAATCTACAATGGATGTAGTTGTCTTGATTACGGTACCTATAACCTGGTTTGCAGGTTTCAAGGGCACTGAATTTCAGGTTTTATAAGCCCTGAGATTTTTGTTTCACTGAAATATGTGATTTTAATGTATTATACACGATTAATTACTGAATAATACATTGAGGTGTAGTTGTCTTGACTACTAGAATATTGCGCTTGTATAGCTTTTATTTATTTATTATTTTTTAAGCCTTGTCAATTACATTGACTTTAGACAATAATACTTTTGAGTTTGATAATAATAATAATAAATATAAAAATAAATAAATAAATAAATAAAATTATATATATATATAAAAAGACCTCTTTCCTTCTCTTCAGACTCTCGCTCGTCAGCATCAGACATCCAAAACCACCAATATGAATTGGTTCATGAAAATACAACTACAGTTCCTCAAGAGGACGGAGAAAATAATCCCCAACAAGAACAAACAAACGATATGAGTTTTCTAGGGGAATGTCCAAATAATTTAAATAAAACTGGAGCAGAATTGCACACAGAATTAGTGGCAAGGTGGGCAATTTATCTTAGAGAGGGTTTACCCTCTGAAGCCCGAAAAAATTTAATTGATAAGTTTCCTACTCCTTCCAATTGTTTGGCTCTACGTCCTCCAAAAATAAATGAAGAATTTAAAACTATATTGCCTACCAATATACAGAAAAACGACAGATTTTTATCCAATCTTCAAGAGCAAATTGGAGCAGGCTTAACGGCTATTGGCCTTCTTTTAAACGCAAAAATTGAACAAAACCCTTCAGATACATTAGAAGAAGAAAAACAAAAATTGGCAGATGCCGCACAATTAATTGCAAACACTTTTCAAGCAATTTCTGTAAAACGTAGGTTTGATATTCAACCTTTTCTTAACAAGGAAAGTAAGATCGCTTCATTTAAGAGTCCAATAGACGAATTTCTTTTTGGATCCGGGTTTATGGATCAATTAAAATTATGCCAGAATGTACGAAAAGCAGGTGATGAAATCAAAAAACCCAAGACTACCTTTAATGCTACACCTGGTCCTTCTGGTTTAAAATCCAATTATTTAAACTCCAGAGTTCCGCAGTACAAGAAGAGGTTGAAGAGGAGAAGCAGATCGCCGGCGCCGGTAAGGAAGGAACAATCGAGGAGATCCAACGAACAGAAATGGGAACAGAGGCGGCGCGAATTCCAGCCCAGATACCGGACCTCGAAATATCGGAAGTAAAGGTAAACATACAACCTGCGGGACGACTAAAATATTTTAAAAATACATGGTGTAAATTACCTAATACTATAGGTATATTACAATGGATAGAGGGTATCAAAATATTTTTTTCAAAAAAACCTTATCAAAAAGGGAACAAAAACAGATTTATACCATTAATTAATCCTTCAAAATTACCTATATATATATATAGGTTATTAATAAGTTATTAAAAAAGGGTGCTATTTCTAAGTGTAATTATGTTACAAATCAGTTTCTTTCATCATACTTTTTAATTAAGAAACCAGACAATAGCTATCGTTTTATTTTAAATTTAAAAATGTTAAATACATTTATTCCTGTAAAACACTTTAAATTAGAAGACCATAGGACAGCTTTTAAACTAATCACAAAAGACGCCTTTTTTACAAAAATTGATTTGAAGGATGCTTATTTTTCATTACCTATAAGTGAACCTTATAAAAAATACCTTCGATTTGTTTTTCAAAACGAACTTTATGAATTTAATTGTTTGCCATTTGGGCTAAATATAGCTCCCTACATTTTTACAAAATTATTAAGACCAGTTGTAGGATATTTAAGAGAAGAATTTGGAATCAAATTAGTTATATATTTAGATGACATATTACTTATCGGGGATACCTACACTGAATGTTTAGAATTTACTAAAATAACGGTAGAATTGCTGCAGTCACTAGGTTTTATAATTAAATTTGAAAAAACCATTTTATGTCCAACGAAGGAAATTGAGTTTTTAGGATTTTTATTTAATTCCAATCTTTTGTGCATAAAACTGCCCAACAAAAAAATTATACATGTAAAACAATTAGCTAAAAATTTTAAAAATAAAAAACGTTGCAGAATTCGGGAATTTGCATCTTTTGTTGGAACATTAGTGTCAATTGCCCCGGCCTTTAAATATGGGTGGCTTCACAGAAAACCTTTTGAAATTATACAACAACAACAATTACAATTAAATAAAAGAGACTTTAATAACAAAAATTAATATACCTTCAAATTTACAAACAGAGTTTAATTGGTGGTTAGAAAACATTAATAAATCAGGAAAAATATTTTTAAGGAAATCTTATACAATAGAAATATATTCTGATAGTTCGAAAACAGGCTGGGGGGCACATACAAATAATAAAGAAACCAAGGGCTTTTGGGATATAGAAGAAAGGAAAAAACACATAAATTACTTAGAATTACTTGTCGCTTTTAACGGTCTTAGGTCTCTCAGCAAAATATGAGCATAATTGTAATATATTACTGCGTATTGATAATATTACAGCTATAGCGTGCATTAATAAAATGGGTAGTATAAAACATCGAAATCTTAATAAGATTTCATCAGATATTTGGCAGTGGTGTGAATTAAAAAATATTTATGTATTTGCATCATACATAAATACATCTAATAATCTACGAGCAGATTGCTTATCCAGAACAAAATTTATCAATACCGAATTTGAGTTAAGCCCAACCATATTCCAACGTATTGTTGATCAATACGGACAACCCACTATTGACCTTTTTGCATCGAAAAATAATGCAAAATGTTCTGTATATGTGTCCTGGTACCCCGATCCACACTGCCTTGCAGTTGATGCGTTCACAATAAATTGGTATTTTTATTATTTTTATGCCTTTCCACCATTTTCTTTAATCAGTCAGACATTACAAAAAATAAAACAAGATCAAGCTACGGGTATTCTTATTGTGCCAAACTGGCCAACACAATCATGGTATCCTATTTTTTTGAAACTTTTACTAGAAAAGCCTACAATTTTCAAACCAGATAAAAATTTACTTTGTTCCCCTTTTAGGCAAATCCATCCACTTTACAAAGTCCTTTCCCTTGTGGCAGGCAAGTTGTGTGGGAGGCAATGAGGTTAAGAAAGATTCCAGAATCAGCTGTTCCAATAATGATTTCATCAATTTCAGAAAAATCGTTAAAACAATATACAAAAACTTACAAAAAATGGTGGGAATACTGTCTTATAAGAAAACATAACCCGTATGTATACTCACTTGATAATGTTATGAAATTTTTGTTAGAAATTTTAAATGAAAAACTTTCATATGCCTCACTAAATACATCAAGATCTGCATTAGCATTAATTTTCAACTTTACACCAAATGACGAAAAAATTATAAAACGTTTTCTAAAAGGGGCTTATAATAATAATCCCTCAAGGCCTAAGTACACAAACACTTGGGACCCAAGCCCAGTTTTAGAGTACCTAAAAAATATGTTTCCCTTAGAATCACTCTCGTTAAAGCAATTATCTCAAAAATTAACTACCCCCTTGGCTCTCACTTCTGCACAGAGGATGCAGACTCTATCAAAAATTGAACTCCCAAACATAACTCACTTCGAAAATAGAATAGAAATAAATATAAGTGCTACTATAAAAACTTCCGGCCTAAATAAAAAACAACCAGTTCTTATTTTTCCCTTTTTTAAGGAAAATCCCAAACTTTGCGTCGCGTCTATAATACTTTTTTATATAAAAGCATCAGCTAATTTTAGATATGATAATAATCTGATATACACGTATCAAAAACCTTATCACCCTGCCTCCACTCAGACATTAAGCAGGTGGATAAAAGATATATTAGCTAAAAGTGGAATTAATACAAATATATTTGGGGGCTACTCGGTTAGGCATGCTTCAACATCCGCAGCTTTGCGATCAGGGATAAACATAGATCTTATCTTAACAACGGCTGGTTGGACAAAAAAATCAAATGTTTTCAACATGTTTTATAACAAACCAACTGTTAATGATAGAACTGAATTTGCGAGATGCATTCTAAATAATAAAAAATAAAATCATATGATAATTTTTATTTTTTTTAAATTATATAAGTATTTAATAATAAGAGTGTAATATTATCGCTAATATACATTATTCGTTTGTTTTGTTTATATGTTTAGTATGCTATAGTTATTCTTGGTTGTTAAAATTAAAACGTATTATAACATTTAAGTGAAAATGTGAAAATATTTATATATTTACATAATTGTTTGAAAAAAATTAAATAAATAAATAAAATAATTTTTATACTATTCTTGGATTTTATAACTTAAAATTAAAGTTATAAGGAAAAAATTATAAATATATTATCTTATCAAAAACAAATGGATACATTTTTGTGCATACCTATATTTATTTAGAGTAATTTGTACATGTTAACTATTATTATCCGATTTTAATTAGAAACACACAATCGCAGCTAAGAGCTTTGAACATCTACCAGCAAATCATGGAAGGACGGAGACGCGCTGAATAATTGTAAGATTAATCGACTTACCTGTGGGATGATTAATCTCAATTATTCGAGCGTCGTAGTCCTTCCATGATGGGACCCACCCACCCCCGATGCCCTAGCGATTGTGTTAGCCACAACAATGAACTAAATATGTGTGTAAGAGATACTCCGTATCCTGTCGATAAGTTTTTATCACTTGTTTATTTCTTTAAACCTTGTGCGTGATTCACAATAAAATGTACCTACCAGCAAATCATGGAAGGACTACGACGCTCGAATAATTGAGATTAATCATCCCACAGGTAAGTCGATTAATCTTACAATTATTATTTATAAATTATTAATCTCGTTGATATTTTTCAGTTTTCCAAGGGCTGCATTACACTGACTCGGAAAGCGTCTGAGTCTGTGCAATTGTTATTAAAATCGCTATGCAGACCCTGTTTGCCTATAAACATGACATTTAATTTTTTATATATTCTAATATTTTGTTAAATTTTTACATTCCAATATTTTGTATTTCAATTTATTCCTAATATTCTGTATTTCAATTGTTTGTATGTCTTATAAGACAAATAAAAAGTTTTGAATTTGAATTTGAATCGGAGTTATTATTGGATTACTGCCTTGCAACAACCAGTGACCATGACTTCCAGTCCAGTATATTTTTGTATGACTCGTGAAACGGTTGTGTAACATACATTAAATTGTTCACCAATTCTTCGGTAACTCCAACCTACCTCAAAAATACTAATGTTTGAGCACGTTCTTCGGGAGTAAGATTTCGTGCTTCACGTTGCATATTGATCAATAAAAGAATTTGCAAAAAAAAAGGTAAAGAACTGACAATAAGCATGTGTTTTCCATAGCCTATATATCAATAAAATTATCAAATCAAAGAGACCCAGTTTTAATAACAGACATAGAAAAAGACTAGTTTTACATTTTACAATAAATATAACAGGTATTTCACCCTTTCAGAGGAGTCAAATGTAGATGCAGATTGTAACGGGGCGGATAATATTCCCTTAAGTAAACTTGCAAGGCTTGGAAATAGGACAAATATAATTTCTCCAATCTCAGAAAAGAGAAATAATACATCTTTTGCAACTTTGATTGCAATGATCAACAAACACCTGATACCCAGGGTGAGAGTTTCGCTATTCCTTCTGCACTTGATTCGTTTTTGAAGCGGGAATCAACATCATTGGCATCTACCTCTTCTGTGAGCTCTATACAAAATAAGGTAGGTAGATGTTTTATTAGCAGCCAAAGTGATTTTCAGTGGCGCCTAGAGTAAGAAAAATATGGTAGGACATTTTTTGCGATGCAAATTATAACCGATTTTAAAACAAGCAAAAGTGAGGCACTACCTTTTTTGTTAGTTCAGGGTTCACTAGTAGGAAAACTGTTTATAGAGTTACACAATAAACTAATAATTTCAGACCACCCAGTTCAAAAATCGATAGAATAGTTCGTAGACAAGCAGGGCTCCCATTCTTAAAAACCTGAAAGTAATTAATTCACTGAGTTTTATTATTATATATGTTATTATATTCATTTAGTTTTATTAGAAACTTTTACATCCACCTTCCGTTTGCGCCTAGGAAAGGGATAACGTAACGTGGGCTTTGATTGGCGAACGGGTATTGCTTAGGACTATGCTCTTTTGTCTCGCTCCCTTGTATGTTTTTGTTCATAGCATATTCTATTTCTCTCTATTTGTTAAAATATCTTTACTTTAATTTTCCGAAATTGCTTGGTGTTGCCTTCTGTTGATTCCGGGTTAAAAAGAAATAGATGCATTCGGATTACGAAATAAGGTATAAGGTGCAAGCCAATGTTGTTTTATTTAAAATGTTACTTTGGCATTTTTGTTAATTTAAAATGTGTATTTTTTGGGAGGGCATTGCCCATTTGCCAATTGCCCTTATGATGATAAAGCAGCCACTATTGATTTTTGTGGTAACTGTGGCTGGCCTTTCTTTGACAATAGCACATTGACTTCTTATAAAACAATGTATTATTGTTTTCAGATTGCGCTAGAAGCGTGCCCCATTAGAGCTAGCATCATAGAGCCTTCTAAGAAAAAGGCAAAAAAATCTGCCAGTATGCCGACTGCGCTCGTAGGATTTTGTGATAGAATGACATCTATGGAGCAAGAAAATTTGAATATGGCTCTATGTGAGTTTATGTTCGGATGTAATATACCTTTCTCGGTTGTTGAATCTGACCATTTTAAAAAATTTGTTAAACGTTTGAGCCCATCGTATAAGTAGCCCACGAGAAAAACATTATCATCAACTTTGTTTTCAAAGTGCTACGATAATTGTAAAAACTCATCAAGCAACTCAAAAAACGTTGTCTAATTCACAATGTTGATGGTGACATAGCATTTTTCATTTAATTTAACAGGTGAGAAAGAAACTGGGGACAAACTAAAAGAAATTGTTGAAAAATGTGTAGTTTTAGCAAAAGAAGTTTATAACACTAATATGTATGCGGTCTGTTCGGACAATGCAAGCAATCTGAAAAGGATGGGATCTCAAATAAATTTATGGTATACAAACTGTAATAGTCATACAGCGAATTTACTAGCAAAAGAATTAGTATCCGAAAATATTGCTGGGAAAGTCCAGTCTGTTTTAAAAGAATTTTCCTCACCTGACCTTGAAAACGCTTTATTAAAATCAAGCTGTAAAAGGGTAATTTTAGCTGGTGAAACTCGGTGATGTTCGTCTAGAAACTCATTTGTAAATTATCTAGAGAACTTGAAGCCAATACGAACAATAATTCCTGAAGCGACTACTTTTAAACAAAGCATAACAAAACTAGTATTTGACGAACATCTAAATAAGCAAGTTGAAGATAGTGTGACATTGTTTGATCCAGTTTTGCAAACTTATTAATAAATTACAATTTACTGAAGCCTCAATCGCGGATGCAGCAGAAGAATGAATGCCATTAAGCCTTCCTGAAGGTTTTGATGAATATACACCAGGCCTTAAAAAACGGCAAAAGATGGCTTTGAATTAGTTTTCACTAGCCGCTAATTACTTGCACCCTGTTTATTGAGGCAAAATGTTAAATGAAACACAAAATTAAAGAACTTAATCATTTTTTAATAGACAATTTAGACCCGGAAGGACTGGATGGTCTTCAAGATTTTAAAAACAATCGAAATATATTTTAAAAACTAAATGAGAAAAGCATTACAAAGGTTCGAACTTTTTGGGAGTTAGCAGAAAATCATTATCCTTTTCTATCCAGACTGGCGATTAAGCTAAACTTAACCCGGCATCTTCAGCTCAACTAGAGAGACTCTTTTCCAATTGGTCGTTTGTTCACTCTCCTATCCGAAATCGGCTCACTGAGGAAAATTCGAAAATGCTAACTTATATTTGTTATCATTTGAAGATAAGAGACAGTAATCGATCTGAGGACTATTAAAATATTTTTTTTTCGAAGGCTGTAGAAAAAATGTTTGAATTTTATAGTATAAGTTTTGGGTTTTTTTTGTAATTTTTGCCAAAGAAGCTTTGTAGACTATATACATGTAATAATTAATAACTATTGTAGGTGGTAGTACTCGTAGTTCTTACCTTTATTCACCTATTTACAATAAATATAAACACAAAAATCTGCTTTTAATATAAAAAAAAAACATTTGAGCATGTCGAAAATTAATTTTCTACGTGTAGAAAATATGGCAGAATATTCAAATTTTTCTACCTACCCAACCCTGTCTGTGGGTAATTACTTCGACCTCCCACTCAGGCGGTCCGGGTTCGATCCCGGCTAGAGAGATAAATTTTTTTCAATACTTTTTTTAATATTTTATTTTGTTTATTCACGTGAGACTTAACCTCGTTTTAGTGTCACTCAAATATGTATAAGTAGTATTGTAGTTTTGTTGTACTTTAGTATGTTTTATTCTATTTGTAGGGTTATTGTTTTAGGATTTGTGAGTGATTATTTACTAAGATTCTCTCTGTTGGTCTGATGATGCTCGAAAGGGCGAAACACGTGTCATGTTTATTGTAAAATGTAAAATTATAATTTTCTGAGACCGAGACTTGGAGTCTTTTTCTTTGTCTGTTAAAATGGTATTATTTTATAAAATGGTGTTTCTCGTTAATAGAAAGGACAATGAAGTAAACAAAAAAACAAAAAGATAAGGCTCAAATGTCATTTCAATTCTGACTTAATAATGCAACTGTTGAACCCTACAGGGTGTTCTAAATTAACAAAAAAACAAAAACAGTACAATTGTTACACTCAGTATTTATAAAAAAAGAGATTTCTATGCAAATAAGTACACCAACGCTCTGGAAGAAACAACCCATCATTAAAAAAAATCGTCCAAATCGGTTTCGATAAAAATTTACTTTAAACCTTTGGTTGGTGGTGTGTTAATTTGGGAAGTGTATAAAGCTGAATACTATTATCCTAAAGTTTTAACTGCCAAAAATTACAATTACTTCTCCTGTAAAAATGCTCGTAGCTACTTTCATTTTTTCCGTTCATATCACATTTGTCATCACACATTTTTCAAAATGCAAATTTCTGATAATCTGAAAAAACATACTAGAAAATTCGTAGTACGAATTGTATACGGTTGATCATTTCAATTTTGAATTCTTTTGTATATATATACATATACATATATATATATATATATATATATATATATATATATATATATATATGTATATATATACAGGGTGATTCATGAGGAAATGTCAATACTACGTAAAAAGTTGTGATTGTTCGAAGAAGTAGAAAGACATGTAAGTGGCGCCCCCTACAAGTAAGAGCAATACTAATATTAGATTCGAATTTGTCATACCAAAAAACCCCCGTATATCAATTTTCACTCCATTATTTACATTATCATAGATTTTATTTAAAAAATAGGAAAATTAAATAAAAACTTTAACACCCTGTATCTCGAGAACTAAGGCTTTGCGGACACTTATTTATATAGACTTTTATGTTTATTTTTTGGTCCTGAATATGTACTTGAAGTATTGACATTTCCCCATGAATGACCCTGTATATATATATATATATATATATATATATATATATATATATATATATATATATATATATATATATATATATATATATATATATATATATATATATATATATATATATATATATATATATACTAATTTTGTTTTTCTTGGGTATTTGTGGTTCAAGACTTTAATTCATTTCTCTTAGTGCTGATGTTGCTCTTTTTTATTTATTAATCGTTTTGGCCATTCAGGGTTGGTCTTCATCAGTAATATTTTTTTTTGTGTCTGTAACAATACAGAAAAAATGGAGCTAAAAATCTTTTTTCTAAGGAGGTATTAACATTATTAAGAAATAATTATATGTAGCTAAGGGTTTTCATCATTTGACATTTGAAAGACTTATCCCACAAATTTCTACACAAATTACACTTACAACGAACACACTTTAAAACGTTGAAAACCCTTAGCTACATATATTTCTTAATAATGTTAATACCTCCCTAGAAAAAAAGATTTTTAGCTCAATTTATCTATTGTTAAAGAAAAAAATTTACTGATGAAGACCAACCCTGAATGATCGAAACGTCTAATAAATAAAAAAGAGCAAATCAACACTAAGAAAAATGAATTAAAGTTATTTAATTTAATCTTTTCTCTTGAACCAAACATACCCAAGAAAAAACAAAAGAACATATATATATATATATATATATATAACACCCTTTAAATCAGAAAAAAAAAGAAAAAAGTAAAAACCAATTTAGTCTTCTTGGTTCTGGATTTTGTGAGGATGCAGTCAAATAGAAGAGGAGGCCTAGTGTACGAAACTTTTTATTGTATTCTCTAGAAATAGAATGTGTATTCTCTTCTTCACGACCTTTCTGAATTAAGAACAAAGAAACTAAATTTTAGTATAAATCTTACCAAAGTAACGACACGAACACTAAATAAAGCACATGAAGTGATTTATTTTTAAGTTTTAACTAATGCAGAGAAATAACTCGCAGTGCTGGTACGTCGCCATTGCAGTAAGAAAAACTGGTGAATCGTAGTAGAAAAAGTCCAAAGAACAAGAAAAATCTTTGTATTTCGCGCCTGTTTATTTCTATCCATCGGTTTCTACGGAAAGCTAGAGCTTCAGGCTCAAAGTGGAGATAACTGTCATGGTGAGCTATGACGTCAGTGGTGGGCAGGTGCGGTAACAGAATTGAAATTTGACTAAGGAATATTAGACAAAAACTAAACGGGAATAGAAACAATAGGGATATTAAACTATAACGTAATTAATCATGTGCATATTATATAATAACAACAATTGACCTATACATGTAATCTGAATTGATAGTAATCTGGACTAGGTCAAAGACAGCGTGGGAGGCCGGTATTTAATTAATAAGAGAAAAGTTTAATCACTAAGGTATAGATGGCGCCCATTTACAATTACATTATTGACTTAGTTTGTTAGATATCAATTTAGTTGGCAACGATTGGAGACAATTAGGATGTTATGTAACGCTGTTGCACGCTAAAGTTCTTGAACCCAACCCAAAAAACCATTCAATAAAACAAACCAAAAATTAATAATTAAATTGTTGCTATTTTGGCGAATAAGTGGTAATAAGTGAAAAGAAAAAGAAAGAATTATTTTATATCTTGGTGAAACAATTAAAGAGCAAATTTGATTAATGGTGGTTTTATATGGTACATTAAGAAAGATATGAGTGCAGCTACACCTTTGTTGTTTATATGGGCCATTTCTAAAAAGATTATTTTATTTTTTCTTTTTCCAAAATAGACGGACTCTGAAACTTCACAAAATGACCTTCCTTTAGGACGTGTTCAAACAGAGCACAAGACAGTTTTTCAGTATTGCAATCGCTCTCATGCGAAGTGATGCGGCCAATGAGATTTCTAGAAGCTTAGCCTACATATGGCCAGTTGCAGAAAGCTCAATTAAAGTTTAGAATGTTTAATGAAATGTCAAATTTGACAGCAGGTTCCTAGATTTCTATAAGCAGCTTGCTAAATCCGAAAACTCGGTTGAATATTCTAAACAGCTATTAAGTTTTGTGCAACCAGCTGTTAGACTTTATTACAATTTAGACATGGGATTTTATAAACTATATTCCAGATTTGTAGTTAATTTACTATATTCCAGTTTTTTTTTTCTTTTGTAAAAGAATCTTTTTAGAAAGGATATAAATAACGAGCCAAATGCTATGAACAAACGTCGATATACAAAATCTTAGCTATTATATTTTAAAACTTGAAAAAAAAAACAGATATAAAAATCAACTATTTGCCTCTCAAGCAGATGATAGCATTTTAAAAGGAATTGCACTCATCTCTTTCTTAATATATCATATAAAATAAATTTTTCCTTTTATTTACTGACACTCATTCGCCAAAATAGCAGCAATTCAATTATTAATTTTTGGTTTGTTTTATTGAACGGTTCTTTGGATTGGGTTTAAGAATTTAGCGAGTAACAGCATTACATAACATCCTAATTGTCTACAATCATTGCCAATGAACAAAAAAAAAACTAAATTTTGATATCTAACAAATTAAATTAATAATCTATAATGTAATTGTGAATTGGCGCCATCTATATTTTAGTGATTAAACTTTACTCTTATTAATTAAATACGGGCCTCCCACGCTGTTTTAAACCTAGTCCAGATTAGTGTCAATTAAAACTATATGTATAGATCAACTGTTAATATTATATAACATGCACATGGTTAATTATGTTATAGTTTAGTATCCCTACTGCTTCTATTCCCGTCTGGTTTTTGTCTAAAAGATTTCTTTAGTCAACTTTCAGTTCTGTTATCGCACCTGCGCACCATTGACGTCATAGCTGACCATGACAGTTATCCCCACTTTGGGCCTGAAGCCGTAGCTTTCCGTAGAAATAAACAGAAATAAACAGGCGCGAAATACAAAGTTTTTTCTTGTTTTTTGGATTTCGTCTACCACGATTCACCAGTTTTTTTATCAATGACGACGTATCAGCACTGAGAGTTACTTTTCTGCATTAGTTTGTGCAGTTTTAAGCCATGTTATCGAAAACTTAAGAATACATCACATCATGTGGTGTTTATGTGTGTCGAAACCTAAATCATACAATAAAGAGTTCTGTACACTAGGCCTCCTCTTTTATTCGACTGCATCCTCACAAGATCCAGAAACAAGAAGACAAAATTGTTTTTTTTTTCTCGTTTAAAGTGCTCATATATATATATATATATATATATATATATATATATATATATATATATATATATAATTGCAAATAATATATTAATAAAGACGTAAACACAGATATTTTGAGAAGTAAAGGCAAGTTTTTAAATGCATACAACTTTGGACCAAAAATTGCCTTTATGCACTTTATATTTTTTAAGTGAAAATGATTTGTAGAAAAATATAACATTCCTGTAAAACTGCTTATTCCAGGTTTTAGTTAATTGACTGGCATATCATATGTTGATGTTCAATATTAAGACAGTTCACATATGAATGTTAACCGAAATCTAGCACGAACAAAAAATTCTTTCAAATCTCAAAATGGGACAAGTTGTATAATTAAAATGTAATTCTGAATCAAAAAACTGTCCTATTCAATAATCAAAGTGTTCATTAAATACTAGTTGTTCTTTTCGAAGATTAAAAGAAATCGAAAAAAAATAATTGTGTCACCGATACTGAAAACATCTGTACATTAAATATATGGTAGGTTTTATCATCCACTGATTTGTATTAATAAAATGAAACAGTAACAGCTTTTGTGGAAAAATTTAACTTTTGTTACAAAGTCAACGTTTCGGTGCCATTCTGTACCATCATCAGGGCTAAAATATAAAGGATAAGTCAAAAATAGACTTTAACTAGAAAACATGGATGTATAAGATGTATTATACAAATGTTGAGACATATAAAATATTTTTTTTAAATTAACACACTTAAAATATTCAAAATAAATAATGTAATGTACAATGAACTAGGGTTACAATAGAACGAGTACAGTAGAAGGATAACAAAAACGATGAATTCATTTAATACACTTACAAGTTTTATTCTATAGTTGTTCAAAGGAGTTTAAATTAAAATAATTAAATAAATTTGCAAGTGGTTCTATTGTAATCCTGATTCATATTTTTGTGTTAATTTAAAAAAAATATTTTATATATCTCAACATTTGTATCCTTGTTTTCTAGTTATACACTTAGCTTTAAACTGATGCTTTGTATTTTAGCCCGGATGATGGCACAAATTGGTGCCGAAACGTTGTTATATTTCTTTATATACTTGCCCAAGAAAGCTGTTAGTGTTTCATTTTATCACTATTAAATATACACTCAGTTCCAAAAATCAAGTGCGTCAGTTTTTGTAGAACCGAGTGTAGTTAGAAAATTATATCACTTATAAACGTGCAGTAAATAAGATGGACGGTGAATTATAAACTATTTTCAAAAATTACCAAAAACTCCGGTTTGAGGTTCGTATACCCTGAATCGTGCAAGATAATTTATGAAACGTGTAGAGTTTTTATATTAATGTCCTTATCGATTAGACTTAATTAATATAATTAAACCTACATAGTCTTTGAATATTATTTGGTTATTTTATTACAACAGTAAAGAAAATATGTCAGCAATTCTTAAAATCTTAAAACTAAATTTGATACTACTCTATGTTTATATTCCTAGACTTTCCTGGTAGTTGTCTTTAAGCAGAGACATGCTAAAAAAATACAGTTTATATTATGTTATAATTGCACTTGAGGGCTCCCATATACAAGGTTAGTACAACTTAATAGTAAACGCACTATCTGTAATCTTACGACCACATAATTGTATGTTTATTGTTTTATTCTACAAGTACTGTGTTTGCATTATTAATATTATTACAAAATTAAAGTTGTCATTACAGTCACTCCCAACAATAATATTGTAACACATGATAATAGTGAGTTAAATTCAGTTATTACTTATTAAGAAGTTTAAAAATAGCTAATAAACAATTAATAACTCTAGATTTTTTAAATTAATACTATGGATTTTCGAGAGATGTTCTACATTGGGTCTCAAGACAGTAATTAGCAGGGGCGGCTCGCCAGGTGAGGCAACTGAGGCTTCGCCTCAGTTGGAGTTTTCTATAAAATTGCACATTTATCTTCCTAATTCAATATTCTATAGTGAAAATAATAATTTAGTGAATTAATATGAAAATAGAACCAAACATGCAGTGGCGGCTCGTCAGGGTAGGCCTCACCTCCAAAATAAAGGAAAAGAGAATTTTTTTATATAACTTTTTATCTATTACCAATTAGAAATATACTTTTTAACAGTTTTACAACATAATAACATTAAAAAAAAAACAAAATATAATCCCATAATAAATATTTTAGAAAATAAATTCTGACCACATCAAAAAACCGACCGTGCAATCCGTGCAAACCCATTCCTAAAGAAAGTGCTCTCGAATGAGGCGAAATAATTTTAGCTTGGAAAGTTTCGACTTCTGACCTATTTATCAACGGCCGGTGCCGATGCCGGCGAGTCACCTGATTACGACAGAGCGGGATGGCGATTGCCGATGCACGCGTTTTCTATTGCATTCTTGAGGCGATAAATCTGTAGCTTTAATATGCTTTTATTGGTTATTTAAATCACATGACTAGCGAAATATTCCAACGGCTTCTTTTTACGTGGTGCGTGCGGCTGAGAAAGAAATAGGAAATAGATTGCGATAATCGCTGATTGAGGGCGTTCTGTCTTTTAAGGTGAATAAATACGCGTGAGTAAGTTTTTGTTTTGTTTTAATTTGGTAAGTTGGACCGTTCCATTTTTTGTATTTGCTTTTTGCTTTTGAAATGAATCCTATTCACGACATTATTGATTCATTAATTGAAACGCCTTTTTTAAGAAGAAGCGAAACTGATATTAGGTAGCCGTCCGACGCCGAAAATTTTAGCAATATTTAACGATAAGAGGCAGGTAAAAAATATTCAAGAACTTTTCAAATATCTTGGTACGAAACTTATAGGTGGCTATGAGGAAGTATTTATTAAGAAAGCTTATATTGTTGGCTTTGTATTTTATTAGGTTGCGTCAAAAATAATTGGAGTTCAGAAGGCGGATATTCGGATTTAAAAAATTTTTCACGAGCAGTAAAATCGCATGAAAGTTCAAGAGAGCATATTAAAAATTCGGTAGCACTAGTCTTAATAAAATTGTTTATAATGAAAATGTTCGAAAAAACCGTTTATTATTAAATTATTTAATTGATGTTACTATTACTTTGGGTAAACAGAACTTGGCATTTCGAGGTCATAATGAAACAACAGATTCTTTTAACCGTGGCAATTTTAAGGAAATATTTGCATGCTTAATAAAAAGAAATGCCGAACTTACTGAACATTGTGCTAAATTTAGTAATATTTTTACGGGACAATCTAAGACTATACAAAATGAACTAATTGGTTGCATACATGACTATATTCAAGAATATATAAAAAAAGAAATCAATGACACCGATTGTTGTTTTTTTGGCGTAATTGCGGATGATAGTACTGATATAACAGAAAAATCACAGTGTTCGATAACAGTTAGGTATGTGACCAACGGATCTTTAAAAGAAAGATTTTTAGGATTTTTTGACGTTAGCGATAATAGAACAGCAGAGAGCCTTTTTCATTTAATACAAAACAGCTTAGAGCCTTATGACTTTAAAAATAAATTGGTCGTGCAGTGTTACGATGGGGCTAGTGTTATGGCAGGTGAAATAAATGGGCTTCAAACAAAAGTTAGATCTATTGCTCCTTTAGCTATGTTTACTCATTGTTGCGCCCACAGATTAAATCTAGTTTCACAACAGGGAACAAAACTGATTACCCAAAGTCGTATATTTTTTGCCACTTTATTAGGAATACCAAATTATTTCCACCAATCACCAAAACGGTCTTTTGTGCTTAATCAGATAGTAGGTAAAAGAATTCCGCGAGCTGTAGAAACGCGATGGTATACACGGTCTAAAATTTTAAACTTAGTGGCTAATGAATGGGACAATTTAATTATAGTATTTGAAACTATTATTAATGACTTAAGTTCTGGAACAGAATCTATTAATGGTGCAAAAGGATTTCTAAAGCATTTTAATGATTTCGAATTTTGCCTTATAACGCATATTTATAAAATGTACTGTTTCAAATATTACAGTTAAAGCATTTAGATATAAATTACTGCATTTCGCAAATAAACCTTGCTAAGCAAAGAATTATTGAATTTAGAAACGAGGACCATTTCAAAGAACTTTTCAATATTGCTAAAAAAGCCACTATTCTGCCAACTAACACACGTCGAGGGCAATGTTCTAGGGACTTTGATATTTTTACTAAATATAAAATATTATATTTCGAAATAATAGATTGTATAATTCTTCAATTAGGGACGTGGTTTGAAAATTTAAATAATTTAAATTTCTTTGCTTTAGTCGATTGCACAAAATATTCGGAATATGTTAAATGCTTTCCAGACGACTTATTAAATAATTTATTAAAAAATTATCCAAACATTTTTGACAGAGATAGATTAAAGAATGAGCTTTCTGTATTGTATAGGGATGAACAATTTTCAAATTTAGATGTCGAAAAAAGTCTAGCTTTGTTATTTAAAGATTTTAAAACAGTTTTTGCGGAAGCATATAAGCTTTTTAATTTAGTTTTAACTATTCCCGCAACAAGTGTATCGGAAGAACGAAATTTTTCATGTCTTAAACGGATCAAAACCTACCTAAGAAACACAATGACACAAGAACGGCTTTCGGGTTTAGCAATGATGTCAATAGAGCAGGAATTACTGTCAGAACTTAGTGAAGACCAAAACTTTTACGACCAAATTATAGATAAATTTGCAACCTTAAAAGACAGACGTATAGATTTAATGTACAAAAAGTAGTTTTTTTATCTTATTTCATACAACTATTTATTTTAAGTTTTAATAAACTAAATTATGTTTTTATTATCGCAATCACCGCTATATTTTAGTGATAGGTGTACATATTTTACTTGTTTTGTTTACTTTTTATTTACTTTTTTTAGAGTTTATTTTTTTAGTTTTTAATGGTTTAGTAGGGCTATTGGCGATGACCTCCATTAAAAAAAAAAAGGTCAACGCGTCCCAGAATAATACCTCATGGGTGACGTGGAAATTTATTCACATTTAAACAAAATTAACCTCATGTAGCCTCACCCTTCAATATACTCACGAGCCGCCACTGCAAACATGTACAAATCACCTTTAAATTCCAATAGCATACATTTCTTAACAAAGTATCGGAGCGCTCGTATTCACTATTCACTTTCCTAACTACCACAATAAATAATATGTATCCATGCGCCGTACACAATTATCATAAGACCCAGTTAGGCGATATTTTACTTGTCCCAAATTTCGAATTTTGTTAATCAAACGTCTCTGGAAAGATTGTTTTTATTGGCTGGGTAAAACTATGTATTCCAAGACGTAGTTGCCAATTATCAGTTAATTTGAAATAGAAATAGTGAGAGGTATTCAAGTATTTTTAGTAAATGGCAATCGTGCATTCATTTTTCAGCCAAGACGTTTGTCCATTACTCGGCTTTGTTTTTTGTCGGTATGTCGGTGCATATTATTATCTTTTGAAGATTCCTCGGGGTGTGTGGAAGTCTTTGCAAGTTAGCAAGTGGTCTGAACGTGTTAGGAAGTCGGTGGCAGATGCACTCGGTTAATGGTATTAATGTTTAGTTTTTTCGAGTATCGGTGTTAACTGGGAATTAACTATGAATCCAGTGCATTATATTGTAATGTCACTATTGACAACACCATTTTCGTGGCGCTGCGAAGACGAGAAAAGGGAAATTCTTCACAAAGATAGATAAATACCTTAAGTAATGATAAGAAAGACGGTCGACAAGACAAACGTTCATTTAAATTAGCAGTAGTACCAGGCTCATACCTGGATTTGCGGAAGTTTTTATAAACAGCGTTTATTTTGATGGCCTTGCTTATTAGTTGGAAAAACAAAAAACGTATAGACCTCAGAGAGAGGCATGCTGAGTTCAAAAATTTTTCAAGAGCGGTCAAAATAGACGAAGCGTCTAAAGAATATATTCAGAATAATTTAGGTTTTGAACGCTTGTCTCAAAATATGACGACAATTAAAGATGCACTAATGGAAAATGCCCACTAATCTAAACTATTATACAATGAAGATGTTAGGAAAAACCGTTTACTTTTAACATACCTTATTGATACAAAAATATTACTGGGGAAACAAGAACTTGCCTTTAGGGGGCATGACGAATCAGAATCTTCATTTAACAAGGGAAATTTTAAAGAAGTTTTTAATTGTTTAATTAAACGTAATGTCGAACTTGTCAAACATTTAGAAGAAAAAACTGTATTTACGGGACAGTCTAAAACTATTCAAAACGAATTAATATTTTGTATCGAGCAATATACGAAGGACTTTATAAAACAAGAAATATCAGAGGCCACGTTTTTTCATTAATTGTAGATGATACAACTAATATGGTAGCAAAAGCCCAATGTTGTCTAACTCTACCATATGTAAATAAATCAGCCGAGATAAAAGAACGTTTTTTAGGATTTTATGACATAAGCGCAGATTCTAGAGCTAATGCGCTTTATAACTTAATTGCATGTATTTTAGAAAGTATAAATTTTAAAGAGATGCTAATATCACAATGTTACGATGGAGCCGCGGTTATGGCTGGGGAACTGAGCCCATCGGCTAAATTTAATTTTACAGCAGAGTTCGACTTATATCAAAGAAAGCCTAATTTTTTTCTTAACCTTGAAAAGTTTGCCGGCTTTTTTTCACAAATCTTATAAACGGACATCTATATTGAGCAAAATATTACAAAAACGAGTTCCCCAAGGATGTGAGACACTAATCTTAGTGTTTCAGGAAATGATCGAGAATGTCGAATTACCATTCACAAGGCAAAAGGGTATTTAAAAGACCTCTCTGACTTTGAATTTGCTTTTTTAACATTTACATTAAAGGAATTTTTTTTAATTACCGATATTTTTTTTTAAGTTTTTCAGTTTAATAACTTAAAAGTTGATTTCTGCATTTCACAAATAAACATTATCATCCAACGATTAAATGAGCTACGCGTCGAAGACTGTTTTAAATCTATATTTCAAAACACAAAAATGCTTACAGCATTGCCACAACTCGCAACATGAACGAATTGAATCTAACTGACAAGTATAAACGTTTATTTTATGAAATTTTAGATTGCATCCAAATTAACATTAGGTTTGAGAATTTTCATAAATTGCAATTTATTAAACTTCTCTTGTCAGTAAAATTTCCTTCCAATCTATTAAATTCGTTGCAAAAAAATTTATCCAAATATATGTTCGACAAAGACCGCCTCAAAAATGAGCTCAGCATAATTTACCGAGAACAGTTTCACACACTCACTATTCACGAACTTAGTAAACAACTTTGTAGTTTAGAATTAATTTCAGTGTTCTCCGAAGTGTATCGACTTGCCGTTAATTTTGACAATCCCTGTAACAAGTGTACAGGGTGTCCGGATTTGGTTGCAAAAGCAGGGTATCTCGCTTATTTTTAAAGATAGAACCTTGCGGTTGTCACGAACCTGAGCTAATTTTTTGTGAAACTCATGAAGCCGTAAACAAAATTTTCATAGCCTTCTTCGTTTATGAGATACAGGGCGAAATAGAAAATTTTGCATTTTGGGACCCCCCTCGTATCTCGGTTATCCTTTAACTTAACGCAAAGGGAAAAATTGCTGCTTATGCAGTTTTTTACGCTGGATCCAGTGGCGTAGTCATATTTTTCATTTGAGTTGTTATTTTTTAGATATGACCCAAAGTTGTGTTTTTTTAAATGGGACACCCTGTATATTTGTCCAGAAATTGATTTGTCCTTTTAAAAGCTTCTCAAAAATATATAATAGTATGGGTCTATTTTAATAAACAATAACAAAAATCCTAATTTTTATAATTATCATCCCAAATTTTGCAGTAGGCCTAAATTTGCTACGTCTTTAATAAATTGATTTGTACGAAATGCAAAGAAAAGATTTTCACAATTTACTTTTTTAATGTCCTAATTTAACAACAAAACGTTAAAATGTGTTAAATTACCTTTAATTAACCAAGTAAGTACACTTGGGTATATACCCGGGTATATACCCGGTATATACCCAACTATATGGGGATATACACCCACTTGGGTATATACCTAAACTTTAATATACCCGGTATTTGCCGATCACTGATTATTAGTATCTCTTTCTGAAAGTACTGGTGAGTTTTATGACAAAATCATTGACAAATTTGCGTTATTAAACGACAGACGAATTAATTTAATTTACAAAAAGTGACTTATCGGGGATAACAGCGCACCGCGACATGTATATGACCTCGAATATGACATACACTTTTTAGAGAAAAGTTAACTGCTGGTATTCTGTTATGGAATATTTTGCCAATTAGTTATATATATATATATATATATATATATATATATATATATATATATATATATATATATATATATATATATATATATATATATACATATATATATTGTGTATTTACCATATTTTAAAACATGTATAAAGTTTTTTTATCAAATATATTCTAGTATGTATTTTGTTTTTATAGGATTAGTAATTCTTGACTTTGTTTATACTTTGTAAAAATTCTACTTAACAAAAGTAAATAAATAAATAAATAGTCTTGGGCGGTCAAGCAAAAGAAATAATCGAACTGGTCGCTGCGTTTATGCAACAAGAAACAGAGGAAGGTCTACAGATTCCTCTTCAAAATTTTAGGTAAGTGTAATGTATTATTTCGTTCAGTATAACATCCTATTACAGGGAAAGAATATTGGCGGCAACAGGAATCAGTAAAACCCATCAAGCTATTAGAAAAGAAGGCAGACACTTTTATGTAAATTTGGCCAAAAGAGAGTATATCATTAAACAACCGGGCGGTAGCTCTTGCAATGCTTCCGTTTTGATAATACAGTTATTTCGTTATTTCGATTAAGTAAGCACTCTCTTTAAAAGAAACTGAGTCAATTTTCAAAAAAAAATGCATAATAATAATTATGAGGAAAAATTAAATTCACACATTGTCTTATGAATTTATTTCTTCTAATAAACACATAGTAAAATACTGAATTTCACCATCCTGACATATGCGAATCTTATCTTTTCAATGTTCCCTTAATATAGCAGAAACGTATGTAATAATGGAGAACTTATATATATAGGTAGACCCATTTTAGTACTATCCTTTTCAGTGTTTTCTTAATGGGGTAAGAAGTAAAGTTGTAATATTCAAATTTATGATTTGGATAGAGCTTTAACGGCAAAGTTTGTCAGTATTTTCTTTAAATATTGAATAACATTTTTCTGAACTCTGTTAAGAACCTCATTACTAAATTGTTTTATGCAAGCATGCAAAAGTGCCAATATTTATAAAAGTCTTATCTTTTTCAAAGTTCCCTTAATAAAGCAAAAACTTGATATAATAAAGCCTATTAAAAGTTATTGAATATTAAAAATATTTACACTAACTTTAATATTACCCTTTTCAGTGTTTTCTTAATGAAGCAGGAAGTGAATTTGTAATATTGAAATTTACTTAATGATAATTAAATTCTTGGCTATGCTTTTCAAAAAAATTTATAAAACACAAGTTAATCTGATTTTTTTAAATGTCCCTTAATAGAATCTCAACTTTATTTTTTTTTACGGATCATATTTAAAAAAATCAATAAAAATTCATTACAGTAAAATCTGTTAAGTATTGAACAGAAATTTCAAATTTTCGACTGCCTTTAAATGGCAAAGAAAATAACTTTACTGAATGAATTAAATATGGCAAACTTTCGTAATAACCACAGGCAAGAGTACGGAAAATTTTTAAAGTGATTTATCACAACTATCATATAGTTCCTTAGACAAGTCTTGTAATTTTCCCCGAATAAGGCTGCCATTTTAATTTGTAATAAAACTGATTGAAATAAATTAATAAATGGGATAAAAAAATATTTTTTTAATGTTTTCTTAATAAGCAGACACTTAAATTTGTTCAAATTAAGTGTTTTCTCAATGAGACAGGAAAGAAACTTCTAATACTAAAATTTGTTTAAACATAATTAAATAATACAAGACAAACTGAAATTTAGTTTTGTGTTTTTGATATCAGTTCCAAATTTGTATTTAATGGAACTTTAATCATAAGGTTTATCGTGATTTTCTTTAAAATTAGAATAATATATTAATTAAGCATCCGCACTAATTGGGCAGCGACCTAATTTTGTAATAACACAGCCAGTTTAATTAAATTTTAAATAAAATAATATATATTTTTAGATTAAACTGATATCTTAAGCATACAGTAAGATTGGTGAATTTCACCGTCTTGATTGACGTGAATATTATATTTTTATTAAAGCCTAAAGCATATTTAAAGATAGCATACGTGGACAGGTCTTCGTATTATCATTTTCAGTGCTTTCCTAATGAAGCTAGATATAAAACTGTAATATCGTTTCTCTGAAAACAGCGCTATCTGACCATCTCAAATTTATGTTTTCGATAGAGGAAGGGCAAAGTTTCTCGTGATATTCTTTAAAAATAAGAAACATTTTTCTGAACTATATTAAAAAGTACATTATTAATCTTATCTTTTTCCATATTCCCTTAATAAAAATACATATATAAATATGTACAAACATTATTTTCCTTTTCAATGTTCTTAATAAGATATATACTAAATTTGTAATATTGAAATTTGTTTAAAGATAATCAAATAAACATTTATGAGACATGTCTTCTTGGTATAGTACCAGAGATAACCTGAAATTTGAATTTGCTTCTTGTATAATTTAACGATAAAGGTTTTTCGCGATTTTTTTTTAAATTAGAAGAACATTTTTCTAAACAATATTAAGTACAGGATTAAACTGTATTTAATACAAAGCTTGCAATTTTATTTAAAACTAGAATAACAGTTCTCTGATCACTATTAAAAAAATTACTACAATTTTTTGTAACGTTGCTAATATTTAATAGCAAAAACTAGTATGTGCGAATCTTTTCTTTTTCGATGTTCCCTTAAAAAGTCCATAACTAAATTTGTAAGAAACAGTTCCTCAGACGAGTCTTCTTCTTCTTGCACTTCCCTTGAATAAGCCTGCCACTTTAATTGGTAAAATGGGTGCAATTTATGGGCGACAACATTCATATTACATAGCGTTTTTGGAAAACATGCCAGACTTGGCGTTTTGTATAATTTTTGACACTTTTTAACAGATATATGGGTGCAATTTTTGGACAGCAGTCTATAACTGCGAAATTTCAAACAAAACTCCATCGTCTTGCCTAAACAATTTGCCACCAACGTACTGGATCGAAAAGGAAAGAAAGAACAATCGTAAAGATGAAATAAAGACAGTTCTCCTGAAATGCATTATTAATTAATTCAACCGTTGTTGACGTCTTATCTCACTTTGATATTTTAAAGAAAATAGGTGCAATCCTGGACGTCAGCATTTATATTACATAGCCTTTTTGGACAACATGCCAGACTTACTTGGCCTTTTGTATCATTTTTGACACTTTTAACAGATATATGGGTGCAATTTTTAGACAGCAGCCTATGACTTACCAATTTAGTTTTATCTTTGCGTCGGTGGAATTTTATGTTTTCTATAGTTTCGTGTTTTGGAAGTGTAAAGGCTTCCAAGAAAGTGACAAATAAATGCGCGGCAAAGCAAAACAAATAATTGATCTGATCGCTGCATTTGAAGGTCTACAGATTCAACTTAAACATTTTAGGTAAGTGTAGTGTGTTATTTCGTTCAGTATTTTATTTATAGAAAGGTTTTTGCAAAACTGTTTCCAAACGTGCAGGGTAACTATTAGAGGGAAATAATATTGACGGCAACAGGAATCAGTAAAACTACCCTTCAAGCTATTAAAAAAGAAGGCACAAACGTTTATGCAAATTTGGCCACTACATCTTTTTTTAGACCCAATAAGAGCCGACAAAGGGAAAAGAGTTTTCTCAGAAACAACTTGACTTTACATGCTCAAGAGAGAAGTACAATTTTTCGACAGCAGTCTAAAACTCGATCGTCTTGCCTAAACAATTTGCCACACAACGTACTGGAACGAAAAGGAAAGAAAGAACATTCGAAAAGATGAAATAGACAGTTCTCCTGAAATGCATTATTAATTAATTCAACCGTTGTTGACGTCTTATCTCACTTTGATATTTTAAAAAAAATAGGTGCAATTCTGGACGTCAGCATTTATATTACATAGCTTTTTTGGAAAACATGCCAGACTTGGTCTTTTGTATCATTTTTGACACTTTTAACAGATATATGGGTGCAATTTTTGGACAGCAGCCTATGACTTACCAAGCAGCAAATTGCAACAAATAAATTAAGCTCCATAGCCTTGTTTTTTAGCTTTAATTTAGTTTTATATTTGCGTCGGTGGAACTGTATGTGTTTTTGTCTTTTGTGTTTTCTATAATCTCGTATTTTGGAAGTTTAAGTGTAAAGGCTTCCAAGAAAGTGACAAATAGCTTAAATTTAGTTTTTGCTTTGCGTCGCACGGTGGAAGGGATGAGATATCCAGTAAGACAAAACTCCATACAAGTTTCAGATAATTACCCTTTTTTGCTCTAGAACTAAAGTAAAATGTCATACTTGGTTAATGCGTATTAAAAAATTACCATAGTAGGCCATGAACCAATTAAAAGTTATCCAAAGTCATCTGTCACTCTAGGCGTCTCAGTAATGTTTGCTTTGATTGCGAAATAACGCATATTTTAAGTTATCTTAGTTTACCTAAAATTACATATAAAAACTACCGGTATGGCAAACGGACAGAGGGGTATGTAAATTTTAAATTAGTGTAGAATTTTTTCCTTTATTGCATAAACTTTCGTCTCTTTTTAAAACTTTATAAACATATGCATCAAAACAACTTTTTCTTCAAAGTTGAACTACTCTGGACATTTAAAAAAATAGGTAAAAAAAGGTATTTCTGATTTTCATATAAAACTGAAGTTTACGATATTCTGTATAATATATCCAAAAATGGTTTGCCGCTTTTTGAGATTTTTAATATTTTATGATTCTCACGCAGTTATGTTAGTGTGAAAAATGATTTTTTGTACGACCTTAAAGAAATTTATTAAAGATTTTATATTTTTTATTATGATTTGGTTCATTACTAAATCGCTAGGGTCGTAAGAGGGCATGTTTATGATGGAGAGGTCCTCATACACCTCATAATTTTGACCTAGTAAAGGAAAAAATTAGTTTTTAATTAATACAGATAACATTGCTTGTTATACAATCAGAGATATGCAGAAACTTTCTTGGCTATAGTCAACATTAAAACTTTACGTAAAAATGCTACTTGACAGATTTTTCAGTTATTTATTCCAGGAATTTGCCTGGCTGTCACGTGACTTTTTTGAATTTTAAAAAAGTTTCTGCATAGGTCCAAATGTATTCTTTGCTAAATCTGCGAGGGATATTTTGGAAAATATTTCATATTACAAAACAGCTTTCCTTTAATATTCCTGGCTTGACCCCGAATCGTATTTTAGGTATAACTCGGCAAGAACTTTTTATCGCTTTACGGCAAAATGGCAAGTTTTCGCCTATGTCCAAGGAATCCAAGAAGTGCCTTAAAGATTATATTACTAGCAGGCTTAATAATCAAAACCTCGAAAATCCTAAGTTGCTCGAATCATCCATTTTGACTTTTTTATCCGATTTAAATAAAAAATGGAAATCATGTCACAGAACATACACAAAATTCGTTTCTATATATGATTCTTGGTTAACAAAAAGCATTAATCTGTCTAGGTTATTTCAAATAAAGAAAACGGTTGGTAGACCGACAAAACATTTTGCCGAATGTTCAGCTCGAACTAAAACACGCAAAATTCAAAATCTTGTGGCCAGCAAATCAATACAAGAGCTAGCCACAGCTACCAGAGTAAGTTTGAATCTTTCTGGTAAAAAAGACGCAGCCTTTTTAGTTAAACAAGCAACATCTCAAACTAACCAGGCAACTGAAATAAAAAATGCTTTTCTTGATAACCAAAAAATCTCAAGCAGTTTTACGTCCACGGAAGCCTTGGCATTATTAACTGACCTAAAATTAAGTAAAAACCAGTATATTTCACTACGAGCTAGGTTAAAAGAAAAGGGATATAAAAATCTTATTCCATCATATGATCTGGTTCAAGTCGAGAAATGTAAATGTTATCCCACTAAAGAGGCTATAAAAATAACGGAGTCTTCAGCTGAGATTCAATTACAGCCACTACTGGATATTACTGCGCACAGAATTTTAGAAGTTCAAAAAGATGTTCTGGAAGCTTATATACCAAAAGAAAAACCTACAGAGTTGCAGTTTATACACAAATGGGGTATTGATGGGAGTTCTGGGCAGGCAAGGTACAAGCAAAGATTTTTGGATCAAAATGTGAATGATGCAGATTTACTCTTAGTTTCATTGGTTCCACTTCAAGTACGACACAACTTATCAGACAAACCGGATACACAAAAAATTATTTGGAAAAACCCTAAATGTTCATCTACAAAATTCTGTCGTCCAATAAGTTTTCAGTTTAAAAAAGAAACCACAAAATTTGAAGTAAATAAAATAGAGAACCAAATTATAAATTTAATTCCAACTGTAGTACCCTTTCATCAAACAAACATTATTATAAATCACAAATTATTCCTTACTATGTTGGATGGCAAAGCAGGTAGCAACTTAACGGATACGTCAACTCAAACCTGTAACATTTGTAAAGTTACACCTAAACATATTAACAATTTGGAATATGTTAAAGAGCTGCCCGTAAACAAGGACAATTATAAATACGGGTTATCATCGTTACATGCCCATATCCGTTTCTTTGAATGCCTGATTCATGTAGCTTATAGATTAGAAATAAAGAAATCGCAAATAATAGATGCACAAGAAAAACAAAATTTTGAAATCAGGAAAGCTCATATTATTGACCAGTTTAAAAAGGAACTTGGATTATTGATAGATCTTCCTAAGCAGGGTGCAGGATCCACCAATGATGGCAATACTGCGCGCACTTTTTTTGAGAACTATGAAAAATCAGCTTTAATAACAAACTTAGATCAGACTTTAATATGGAGATTTTATATTATATTGCTTGTTATATCCGCAGAATATGAAATAGACACTGAAAAGTTTCGTAGCTATACTTACGATACAGCAAAACTTTTTGTTGATCTATATAATTGGTACGAAATGCCCCAAAGTGTTCATAAAATTTTAATTCATGGGGCAGACATAATAGACGACTTTATTCTGCCAATTGGACAGCTCGCTGAAGATGCCCAAGAGAGTAGGAACAAGGACTACAAATTTTACAGGGAGCATAATACGCGAAAAAACTCAAGAGAAAATACAAACGAGGATTTAATAAAACGAATGTTGATAACGTCTGATCCAGTCATTTCTTCCATGCATCCATCACGATCATATAAATCTCTAAAAGAATATCCTTTAGAAGCCAAAGCGTTATTTAAATGTGTTGAAATTCCTAATTTATAGTTGATTCCTTTTATTACATTGTTACTTTCCCAATATACTAGTTTGCTTTTGCTTAAAGAGTTTTATTTACTATTTTTTTGTACCAGGCGCGTGTGGTGCAGGAATTTATAGAAGGGATATCTCATAAAACTTGTTTCTTGGGGCAGCATATATTAACGTTTAGGTAGAGTGTTAAATTAATTTAAATTGGGTACCAAAATATACCAAAATCCTAATAAATAGCACCCCAGAAAGCAAGTTATATTAGGTTATTCAAAATGATCCATCTTTTTGCAAACCCTGTATGATAATGAAAATATTCACTAGGTTTTAGTAAATTCTTAATTATTTCTTCACTTTTGGTCAAGATAATTCTATTCCAATTCTTATGAACCAATATATAGTTTTGTCTTACTGGATATCTCATTCCTTCCACCGTGCGTCGGTGGAATTTTATGTTTTTGTCTTTTGTATTTTCTATAGTTTCGCGTTTTAGAAATGTTAATGTAATGGCTTGTAAAAAGGTGGGAAATAAATGAATAGCCTTGCCCGGCCAAGCAAAAGAAAGGTTTTTACAAAATTGTTTCCAAAGGTTCTATTAGAAGGAAAGAATATTGGCGGCAACAGAAATCAGTAAAACTACCCTTCAACTTTTTTAGACCCAATAAGAGCCGACAAAGGGAGAAGAGTTTTCTCAGGAACAACTTGACTTTACAGTATAGTATTAAACTATATTTTAATACAAATCTTGCAATTGTATTTAAAACTAGAATAACAGTTCTCTGATCGATATTAAAAAGTTTACTAAATTTTTTTTGTAAAATTCCTAATATTTAATACCACAACATTATTACGTACTCTTAAACTAAACTGGTAGGTGTGAATCTTATCTTTTTTGATGTTCCTTTAATAATAACATCAATTTTTTTGATCCGTATTAAAAAATTGTATAACTAAATTAGTAAGATAGAGTAAGATTAGGAAATTTCACCAGTCTGATAAAAGTTATATTATTACATAACTTTGAAATAGTTCCTCAGACGAGCATTCCCTAATTTTGCCCTGAATAAGCCTCTCACTTTAATTGGTAAAATGGGTGCAGTTTTTGGGCCACAACATTAATATTACATAGTGTTTTTGGAAAACTTGCCAGACTTGGCTTTTTGTATAATTTTTGACACTTTTTAACAGATATATGGGTGCAATTTTTGGACAGCAGTCTATGACTGCAAATTTCAAACAAAACTCCATCGCCTTGCCTAAACAATTTGCCACACAACGTACTGGACCGAAAAGGAAAGAAAGAACATTCGAAAAGATGAAATAAAGACAGTTCTCCTGAAATACGTTATTAATTTATTCAACTCTTGTTGACGTCTTATCTCACTTTGATATTTTAAAGAAAATAGGTGCAATCCTGGACGTCAGCATTTATATTACATAGCCTTTTTGGACAACATGCCAGACTTACTTGGCCTTTTGTATCATTTTTGACACATTTAACAGATATATGGGTGCAATTTTTGGACAGCAGCCTATGACTTACCAAGCAGCGAATTTCAACAAATAAATTAAAATCCACCGCCTTGTTTTTTAGCTTTAATTTAGTTTTATCTTTGGGTCAGAGGTCTACAGATTCAACTTAAACATTTTAGGTAAGTGTAATGTTTCGTTCAGTATTTTATTTATAGAAAGGTTGTTTTCAAACGTGCAATGTAACATTCTATTAGAAGGAAAGAATATTGGTAAAACGTCAGTAAAACTACCCTTCAAGCTATTAGAAAAGAAGGCAGAAACGATTATGCAAATTTGGCCACTACATCTTTTTTTAGACCCAATAAGAGCCGACAAAGAGAGAAGAGTTTTCTCAGGAACAACTTGACTTTACAGGCTCAAGAGAGAAGTTGAGGAAGCTCATAATACCTCTAGGATTTAGGTATGTGAATTTTGATGTTATCTAAACATCTCTAAAAATGTTATTTCAGGGAAAAAATAATATTTTTATTATTTTTTAGTCAACGCTTCTACTCCACAATTATTAAAAGGGAAAATATTATAGTAGAAATAAATTATCAATTTTCCAGGTGGAAAAAAACAGAACACAACAGATATGCTCTAATAGAAAAACACTACATTCGATTAAAACACATTCAGTTTCTCAAAAAAAAAAAATTAGAACAGGGAAGAAGGAGGAAATAATATTTATACAAATGAAACCTACATCCATAGTAGCCGCACACAATCTCATTGTTGGTCGGATTAGAGTAAGAGAGAATTAAAGAAATCGTTCTCTTAAGGCAGAATATATAATCGTTCATGCCTGGGAGAAATTGGTTTTGTACCAAATAACAGAACACTAAAAATACGTATACAAATATGTACACATACTTTAATATTACCCTTCTCAGTGTTATCTTAATGATGCATGAAGTGAATTTGTAATATTGAAATTTATTTACTGATAATTAAGCATTTACAAACCTTCTTGTCTATGCGACCCAATCAAATTATTAAAACACACATTAATCTGATCTTTTCAAATGTTCCTTAATAGAGCCTTAACTCAATTTTTTTACGGAGCATATTTAAAAAATCAATAAAAATTCATTATGGTAAAATCTGTTCAATATTGGCTTAAAGCAGGACGAAATTATAGTATTAAGTATTTAATAATTTTATATGAACATTTATGTTTTAGATTAAAGTTTAATATAGCAAAAACTTAAATGTGATATAATGAAGCATATTTAAAGATAATAAAAATACATATATAAATATGTATCCAAGCAATATTAAGAAGTACAGTATTAAACTGTTCATGCACTTTTATTTAAAACTTGAATTACAGTTCTTTGATCGATTTTAAAAAGATTACTATATTTTTTTGTAAAATTGCTAATATTTAATAGCAAAACATTATTACGTACTCCATACTCTTAAACTAAACTGGTATGTGTGAATCGTATCTTTTTCCATGTTCCCTTAATAATAATATCAATTTTTCTGATCCATATTAAAAATTCCATAACTAAATTAGCAATATAGAGTAAGATTACTGAATTTCAGTTGGACGTCAGCAATTATATTACATAGCTTTTTTGGAAGACATGCCAGACTTGGCCTTTTGTATCATTTTTGACACTTTTTAACAGATATATGGGTGAAATTTTTGGACAGCAGCCTATGACTTACAAGCAGCAAATTTCAACAAATAAATTAAGCTCCATCGCCTTGTTTTTTAGCTTTAATTTAGTTTTATTTTTGCCTCGGTGAAATTGTATGTTTTGTCTTTTGTGTTTTCTATAGTTTCGTGTTTTAGAAGTTTAAGTGTAAAGGCTTCCAAGAAAGTGACAAATAAATGAATAGCCTTGCGCAGTGAAGCAAAATAAATAATTGATCGGATCACTGCATTTGAAGCAGTACAGATTCAACTTAAACATTTTAAGTTAGTGTAATGTTTCGTTCAGTATTTTATTTATAGAAAGGTTTTTGCCAAATGGTTTCCAAACGTACAATGTAACATTCTATTAGAAGGAAAGAATATTAGTAAAACATCAGTCAAACTACCCTTCAAGCTATTAGAAAAGAAGGCAGAAACGATTATGCAAATTTGGCCACTACATCTTTTTTTAGACCCAATAAGAGCCGACAAAGAGAGAAGAGTTTTCTCAGGAACAACTTGACTTTACAGGCTCAAGAGAGAAGTTGAGGAAGCTCATAATACCTCTAGGATTTAGGTCTGTGAATTTTGATGTTATCTAAACATCTCTAAAAATGTTATTTCACGGAAAAAATAATACTTTTATTATTTTTTAGTCAACGCTTCTACTCCACAATTATTAAAAGGGAAAATATTATAGTAGAAATAAATTATCAATTTTCCAGGTGGAAAAAAAACAGAACACAACAGATATGCTCTAATAGAAAAACACTACATTCGATTAAAACACATTCAGTTTCTCAAAAAAAAAATTAGAACAGGGAAGAAGGAGGAAATAATATTTATACAAATGAAACCTACATCCATAGTAGCCACACACAATCTCATTGTTGGTTTTAAAGAGAAATGTTCTCTTAAGATGCAGAATATATAATCGTTCATGATCCTGGGAGAAATTGGTCAATTTGTACCAAATAACAGAACACTAAAAATACATATACAAATATGTACACATACTTTAATATTTTTATGTTTTCTTAATGATGCAGGAAGTGAATTTGTAATATTGAAATTTATTTACTGATAATTAAGCATTTACAAAAAATCAAATTATTAAAACACACGTTAATCTGATCTTTTCAAATGTTCCTTAATAGAGCCTTAACTCAATTTTTTTACGGAGCATATTTAAAAAATCAATAAAAATTCATTATGGTAAAATCTGTTCAATATTGGCTTAAAGCAGGACAAAATTATAGTATTAAGTATTTAATAATTTTATATGAACATTTATGTTTTAGATTAAAGTTTAATATAGCAAAAACTTAAATGTGATATAATGAAGCATATTTAAAGATAATAAAAATACATATATAAATATGTATCCAAGCAATATTAAGAAGTACAGTATTAAACTGTTCATGCACTTTTATTTAAAACTAGAATTACAGTTCTTTGATCGATTTTAAAAAGATTACTATATTTTTTTGTAAAATTGCTAATATTTAATAGCAAAACATTATTACGTACTCCATACTCTTAAACTAAACTGGTATGTGTGAATCGTATCTTTTTCCATGTTCCCTTAATAATAATATCAATTTTTCTAATCCATATTAAAAATTCCATAACTAAGTTAGCAATATAGAGTAAGATTAGTGAATTTCAGTTGGACGTCAGCATTTATATTACATAGCTTTTTTGGAAGACATGCCAGACTTGGCCTTTTGTATCATTTTTGACACTTTTAACAGATATATGGGTGCAATTTTTGGACAGCAGCCAATGACTTACCAAGCAGCAAATTTTAACAAATAAATTAAAATCTATCGCCTTGTTTTTTAGCTTTAATTTAGTTTTATCTTTGCTTCGATGGAATTATATGTTTTGACTTTTGTGTTTTCTATAGTTTCGTGTTTTAGAAGTTTAAGTGTAAAGGCTTCTAATAAAGTGACAAATAAATGAATAGCCTTGCGCAGTGAAGCAAAATAAATAATTGATCGGATCACTGCATTTGAAGCAGAGGTCTACAGATTCAACTTAAACATTTTAAGTAAGTGTAATATGTTATTTCGTTCAGTATTTTATTTATAGAAAGGTTTTTGCAAAATTGTTTCCAAACGTGCAGTGTAATATTCTATTAAAGGGAAAGATATTGGCGGCAAGAGGAATCAGTAAAACTACCCTTTAAGCTATTAGAAAAGAAGGCTGAAACGTTTATGCAAATTTGGCCACTGCATCTTTTTTTAGACCCAATAAAAGCCGACAAAGGGAGAAAAAGTTTCCACAGAAATAACAACTTGACTTTACAGGTTCAAGAGAGAAGTTGAGGAAGCTCATAATACCTCTAGGATTTAGGTATCTGAATTTTGATGTTATCTAAATATCTCTAAAAAAGTTATTTCAAGGAAAAAATATAATTTGATTATTTTTTAGTCAACGCTTTTACACTATAATTATTAAAGGGGATAATATTATAGCAGAAATACATTATCAATTTTTCAGGTGGAAAAAACAGAAGACAACAGATCTGCTATAATAGAAAAACAGGACATCCAATTAAAAAGAATTCAGTTTCTCAAAAAAAAAAAAAAAATTCAGTACAGGGAAGAAGGAAGAGATATAATCTATAAAAACCTATCTCTAAAAGCAGAAGACTTGAAAACGTTCATGCCGGGGAGAAATTGGTTTTGTACCAAATGGCTTACTCATCTTTAAATGAGGTAAAGTAAAACTTAAAATTTTCTTGTTTGTCTGAAAAGTGTCCCCAATTCCGCTCACCCATTTTTAGTCGATTATGTCTGCCATACACTTAGTATTGGATTTACTAATTGGGGGTAATATCCTTTTATTTGACTCCAATAATCCACAGTAAAAAATAATTATCCTAATATAGTGGTGATTATCATGACAACATGAACCACTTTAATTTTATGAAATGGGTTGAAACTCAGCTGCTACCAAATTTGCCGGGTTTTAGTATTCGATAACGCATCCTACCACAATGTAACAATAGAGAAAAATGTTACTTCTTCAAGCCTTAAATAAGTAATGATTAGGCGGTTGCAGTATAAAGTATTGTTTTCGAAAAAAATTGACAAAGGCAGAACTTTACGCAATAATATAAAACAATAAACATCGATTTCCGCCCACTTATGCATTAGATCAGTTATTAGAAAATAATGGCCACAAAGTTCTAAGATTTCCGCCGTATCATCCAGAACTGAACCCTATAGAGAAAATATGGGCCACCGTAAACAACTGGGTGACAGCCCATAATACTACATTTGTATTAGCCGACGTTGAAGCCCTAACTCGTCAAAGAATATGAAATGTCACAAATAGAACGGGATCATCTATGTTTTACCCCCCACCGGGTCATCTGAAGAAAGCTGGTCTAGACAGCAACAGTGTATGTACAGGGTGTCCGATTTTGGTTGTAAATGCAAGGGTTGAGGTTTTCGCGCCACCGTGCCACTTTTTTGTCAAACTCAAGCTGCCGTAATCAGATTTTCCATAGCCCGCCTCGTTTCGGACATACGGGGCCAAATTGAAAAAGTTGCATTTTGGGACACCCCTCGTATATCGGTTATCTTTTAACGCATCGAAAAGGTAAAAACTGGCTCTGATAGAGTTTTTTACGTAGAATCCAGTGGCGTAGACAGATTTTTACTCGGGGCCGTCGTTTTTGATGGGTTCACGTAAAAAACTCTATAAGAGCCAGTTTTTACCTTTTCGATACGTTAAAAGATAACCGAGATACGAGGTGTGTCCCAAAATGCAATTTTTTCAATTTGGCCCTGTATCTCCGAAACAAGGCGGGCTATGGACAATCTGATTACGGCAGCTTGAGTTTGACAAAAAAGTGACACGGTGTCGCGAAAACCTCAACCCTAAATATTTGCAAATAACGGAGATACCTTGCATTTACTACCAAAATTGGACACCCTGTACATAACATATATGTAAAATATATTTTTTAATAAGTTTAGGTTAGATTCGTAATAGTTCTTCACTTCCACTCAGTCAGGTGTGGATAATAAATTTATCACTAGAAACTGCCGTGGGTAATTTATTGCTATCATAAACGATATACACTAATCGACTGATTTTTAACATTAATTTCAAATGCATGTATTTTTGTTATTATTCAACCAAATTTAACAAACTTTTTTTTTCCTGATAGGTCAGTCCTTCTACTTTCTGAACTCCTAGTCAGAGTTCAAAATTTTTTTGTATTGTACCGGGAAAACTAAAAATTACGTGAGCATGTAAATAAACCAAAATTTAATATGACTGCCAAAAAGAGACGAGGCACGCAGATTTTATTTTCTCATATGCTACGGTTAAGTAAAGGTTTACTGACCACATCGCCAAAACTTTAATTTTTAATACAGGGTGAATAAAAAGATATAGACTTTATTAAACCATAACCATAATAATGTAATTTAATAAGAAACTTTTTTTCAATTATAATTGTCTTATGCATGAATGAAAATTTGAATGAAATATTGAGATTTTTCCTGTAACTTGGAGAGAAGCAAAGCACATATTATAAACATGAGTAAAATAAATTAAGTCTGTTAACTAACCCTGCATATTTGCCTTTCTAACTAGTAATGCTTTTACTAAGAAAGTCTAAGAAAATGCTTTAGTAAATGTTAGATATCCCAGCTGAACAAATGGTGTTTAACCAGCATATCTCGCACTCCGTCCTTTAAGGGTTGATTGTTGGCTTCCCTTTTCACAGGAAGCTCCCAGTCTGGGTTTAAATTGAACGACAGTTGCGACAATATTCTTAATTCACACTTGATTTGGACCCATCCTGGACTGTAGATAAATGACCATGGGTGGTACCTAAAAAAGATAATTTAGCATGTATGTACATATGTATGTAACATAAAGGGTATAATTGATATGATTTTTTAAATTTTTTTTAGCAAACTTTCTGGTATTTAGGAGTTGTGTGGTTACCATTTTTGCACAACTTCACTTGATGAGCAAAGCACTTCCAGCCAAAGGTGTAACACCTGTTCGTTTAAGCCTATGCAGATGAGAGATCTCAGTTTGACATCCATTTGAGCATGTGCGTTATCATGTGACAGGTTTACTGATTGCACACATCGGTAGAGCAACTGAAAACACTTCAATTTTATTAAGAAGTAATTTGACGAATTTGTTAAAATTACGATTGAATGCGATAATTTTATATTTAAGAAGATGTCGAATTAACTCTAAAACAAGTCGACTTCAGCTTATTAACCGACGAAGAAAAAAATGTCCCCAGTAAAAGTATGTTATTTTTCCGTTAAGATTATCTGAAAGCCAGTATTTTTTCATAATTGATTTTTTTCTGTTTCAAAAAAGTTTAACTGTTTATTTATTGAAAAACTGTAAACTTTCCGATATTCTGTTATAAAACATTACCTTTTTTTCAAAAACGCAACTGTTTTTTACTAAACGAGGATGTTTTTTTAAGATTAGACGCCATATTTTGTATCTGTCTAAAGCTACTAGACTCAAGAAAATCAACAAAAACAGTGCTATAAGAAACATTATGTTGGAGAGAGAACTGATATTACATTCACAAACAAATGAGCCCAAACTCGAGGGATATTCTAGCTGGTACTATCTGTATCACTGAGCTGATAGATCAGCTCAATGGTACTAAATTATAGACAATAGACTCGTCAAAACAAATTAAAGGCCATACTCGAGGGGTTGACTAGCTGACCAAAATCAACATGATGATACCAAATTATTGTATTCTCATCCGAACTGCATCGAGTTAAAATTGACCGGTACCATTTGGTTCCATCAAGGTGATAAGATCAGCAAAATATATAATTACAAATATTTGCAGAAACAATAAATACTTACTTCTTCAGGAGTTAAAACTTTTCCATCTTCGTCTAGTCTATATGTTTTACACAGCACTAATCTGCTATATACAGAATTAAAGTCTTTTTCAACTTCCTTTGTCGCTGCCTCTTCAATAAATAGCCAAGGGTGGCAAGGACTACCTAAAGTAAAAAAAATATGCCATAGTCGTTTGGTTTCCAATATTTTGGACCAAACCTTGAAATTACCCAATATGTTAATTTTTGTTATCGCCCAACAGTCCTGTTATCGCCTAGCAGACCTATACTCGCTCAAATATATGTATACAAATTGGGATATTTATAAGATTAAAATAATATGATAAAAGCCACCTTGGTTCAGCAGCCGGACGTCCGACTACCAACTGCAAGATCAAGGGTTCGATTCCCACCCCGGTCTCATACTAAGTTTATACCATGCGACATAGGTGTCGTTTTAACGAAAAAACAATCAAACGGCAAAGGATATAAGTATACACGCTGTCTTTTCTACAACGAATAAATTGCCAAACGCTTCAATGAAAAAAGCTAACGTTCTTTTTTAATGTTTTTTGACGCTGGGCTCCTAAAGTGCTATTTCGTCAGCGCATCTAGTGGTATACTGGTTTTTGTCTGGCTTAATCCATGTATATAGTTATTGATACGTGGTTTATTTGTGATGATATGGGTCACTGTTCGTCGATATATGCTGAGAGTGAGTAAAGACAAAACAGACAAAGGAGTTGGTTTAGCCTCTTCACGGTCCTAGGCAACAAAGGATTTGTATGCCACGCAGGAGTTGTCACGGTCAGGGTTAGGATGTAACAGACTGGTAAGTCTTATCTGAAATAATTAAACAAATGGAAAGCCTGTTCAGCAAAGGAAGAAAAAAAATAGCTCAGATGTATTTTAAGTTATTTGCTAATTTAATCTTTAAAATATTATCAGGTTATCAGAGTTTGATTTTATTTAGAGTTAGAAATGAATTAATAATATTGATTATATTAGGGGAAAGATTGGCGAGAACAATGGTAATACTGATACTTTCATTTCCTCCTTTAGAAAGTTTTGATAAAGGTCTAGTTGTGGAAGTTTATTGATGGGACATTCGAGGAAGATGTGATTTATGTTTTCTCTTTGCCCCCATTCGCAGTACAAGCAGTTTTTTATTTCTAGTTTGTGGAGTTGTTCATTTGTTAACCAGTGTTCAGTACGAAGTCTAATTATTGAAGTTAAATGTCCTCTGGAAATATATGGGAATTTTTTCTACCATTTTATTTCAGGGAATTCTAAAGTACTAAATACCTTTCTTCTTTGCAGTTAGTTTCAGGTAGAATGCTCCTTTTTTTAATGGGTAATTTGTGAGATGAATATATTAGAGTATTTCTTGAACTGTTTAACAATCTTCCAATGTTGGCCAGTTTATCTGCTTTTTCATTACCTGGGATATTTGAGTGTCCTGGTATCCATGCCAATTTAGTGTTATTGTTTTGGTTTGCTTCTATAATAAGTCTTTTTGTTGTTAATTCTATGTGATTGTTCTGAAGTTTGAGAGTATTTCTATTAAGTTTTTCAATAGCACTTTTAGTGGCAAGGACTACCTAAAGTAATGCCATAGTCGTTTGGTTTCCAATATTTTGGACTAAACCTTGAAATTACCCAATATGTTAATTTTTGTTATCGCCCAACAGTCCTGTTATCGCCTAGCAGACCTATACTCGCTCAAATATATGTATACAAATTGGGATATTTATAAGATTAAAATAATATGATAAAAGCCACCTTGGTTCAGCAGCCGGACGTCCGACTACCAACTGCAAGATCAAGGGTTCGATTCCCACCCCGGTCTCATACTAAGTTTATACCATGCGACATAGGTGTCGTTTTAACGAAAAAAGAATCAAACGGCAAAGGATATAAGTATACACACTGTCTTTTCTACAACGAATAAATTGCCAAACGCTTCAATGAAAAAAGCTAACGTTCTTTTTTAATGTTTTTTGACGCTCCTAAAGTGCCTTTTTTAGTGGTATATTTTTGCTTAATCCATGTATATAGTTATTGATACGTGGTTTATTTGTGATGATATGGGTCACTGTTCGTCGATATATGCTGAGAGTGAGTAAAGACAAAACAGACACAGGAGTTGGTTTAGCCTCTTCACGGTCCTAGGCAACAAAGGATCTGTATACCACGCAGGAGTTGTCACGGTCAGAGTTAGGATGTAACAGACTGGTAAGTCTTATCTGAAATAATTAAACAAATGGAAAGCCTGTTCAGCAAAGTAAGAAAAAAAAATAGCTCAGATGTATTTTAAGTTATTTGCTAATTTAATCTTTAAAATATTATCAGGTTATCAGAGTTTGATTTTTTTTAGAGTTAGAAATGAATTAATAATATTGATTATATTAGGGGAAAGATTGGCGAGAACAATGGTAATATTGATACTTTCATTTCCTCCTTTAGAAAGTTTTGATAAAGGTCTAGTTGTGGAAGTTTATTGATGGGACACTCGAGGAAGATGTGAATTATGTTTTCTCTTTGCCCCCATTCGCAGTACAAGCAGTTTTTTATTTCTAGTTTGTGGAGTTGTTCATTTGTTAACCAGTGTTCAGTACGAATTCTAATGATTGAAGTCAAACGTCCTCTGGAAATATATGGGAATTTTTTCTACCATTTTATTTCAGGGAATTCTCCTTGTATTTGGAAGTACTAAATACCTTTCTTCTTTGCAGTTAGGTTCAAGTAGAATGCTCTTTTTTTTAATGGGTAAATTTTGTGATTAATATATTAGAGTATTTCTTAAAAAGTTCAACAATCTTCCAATGTCATGTCTACTATATGGCCGATTAAAAAGCGATAAAATTTCGTGTTTGGTACCGTCGTTTGTGTGAAAAAACCCTGTTTTCGTCAACAGAAAAAAATATCGGTGTGTTACATATTTTTGGAGTAAATGGAAAATAACTATTGTAATAAATTCACGTCGATTTAATACGAACAATATTGGACAGATTAAAAAAACTGAGGAATTTGCATTTGCCGAATTTACGAGTGGATTATAGTTTTATGTTTTTCCTACAAGTGCGGAGAATCGAAGAGTTTTCGCACGGTCTCCCGTTATAATAAACATTCCGTAATTGGGATATCCTATTGAATGAATTATTTAAAATGGTAAATATTTGTAAATTTTGTGCTTTGGAGTTAGAAGAAGACGACAAATTGGTATACTGCTGCCGCGTAGTTTTTCACAGTAACGAAAAATGTACGCAATTAAGTGCTTCAGAGTTTCGAGCTGTTATTATTCAAAAGAGATCGTTAATTTACTTTTGTAAGGATTGTTTGGGCAACTTCAAGCAAGTGCCAATGGTGATTAAAAAACTTTCAAATATGGAAAAACAAGTCAAATCCTTGCAGAGGCAGGTTAAAATATTGAAACCTCTCACAAATTTGAAACATTAAAAACTAAGGTTGACAAGGTTAAAGAGATTCAAGAAAGAATGCACAATTCTGTGGATGTTCTAAAACAGGAATTTGTCGAATTAAAGGAAACCTTCTCAAATTAAAGTGATACTCCAGTAAATAACTCTGTTGCTCAGTCTTTTGCGGAATTTTATCAGGAAATCCAGGATAGAGAATCAAGAAAGAAAAATCTCATGATTTTCAATAAAACAGAACCAGTTAATATCAGAGATGATAAGAATGAAGTTGAAGCAATGTTAAAATCCGTTGTTCCGAACTTGGATTTGAGTAACACGAAAATATTTCGAGTTGGGAAACGCGATAGAACCTCAGATAGGGAAAGGCCACTTAAATTAATATTCAACAGTGAAGAAATCGTCAAAACTATTTTATCCAAATCCAAGACAATAAAAAATAACCACCAATACAGAAATATATCAATCTCAATGGATAGGACCCCCAAACAAATAAAAGAATTTAAAATTGTAAAGGCTGACTTAGAAAACCGTAAAAACAATGGACAGGAAAACATTGGGATTAAATTTATCAATGTAGTATCACCAGTAAGGTAATGAAGATCTACTATCAGAATGTTAGGGGACTTAACACAAAGATTAACCAATTCTATTCTGCTGCCAGTAATGAAGAGTATAACATATATGCACTGAGTGAAACATGGTTGCAAGAGAATGTTTATAGCTCGGAATTGTTTTCTCAGAATTGTGTAGTTTTTAGAGGGAATAGACTTTTACCCGGAGCAGGGGGTGTGTTAGTAGCAATAAACTCAAAATTTAATTCTACACAGGTTGATGTAAGACATTTTTATGACACAGTGCCCAGTGTAGATGTTGTGTGCTGCAGAGTTGCAACTTCAAACTCTTTGTATGTATTTAGTTTGTATATTCCATGTGGATCGAGTAGTGATATATATGTAAATCTTATTGAATGTTTTGAATTGTTTCAATCCATTTATGGCCAAAAAATATCTTGATATTAGAGGACTTCAATATTCCTTCATTTTATTACTCAATTGCTCAAGAAAAAAAAGATATAAAAACCGAATTAATACACAATTTTTTAATTTATCCCAATTCAATTATACATTAAATGGAAATAATCGCATATTAGATTTAGTTATGACCAACTTACAGTGTTCTGTAGAGAGGGATGATTTACCTCTGGTAAAACTTGATGCACACCATCCGGCCCTAAGCATCACCTGTGATCTCGAAGTTTCAATGTTAAAAAACATACCGCATAATCCTTTTAATGAAAAATATAATTTTAAAAAAGCTAACTATCCTCTTTTATATAATGAAGTGTGTAAGATCGATTGGAAGGCTTTAGATAATATTACTAATATAAACACTCAATGCGACATATTTTATGAGAAGATTTCTGAGGTTTTTAAAAAAGCAGTACCAGTTTATACTAATTTTAAACGTAAGTACCCGGTATGGTATAATAAAGATATAATTAAAAATGTCAAATAAAAAGATAAGTTTTTTCATAAATATAAAAAACTGGCAGCCTTGCTCACTTAGCACAATATAAAGAATTAAGATCACTCACAAAAATACAAATAAATAATGCATATAATGATTATTTGAATACAATTCATGATAATCTGCTGGATGACCCCAGTAGATTCTGGAATTTCATCAATTCTAAAAAGAAAACATCAGGTATACCAGATGTTGTGAACCTTAATGGAGAAACATTTGATACTCCAAAAAAGATTGCGTCTGCTTTTGATAAATTCTTCTCTAGTGTGTATAATATACCAATAGATACTTTTGGGATAAATGATCCTTCTCGTCAAAATTTTTCGACTATTATAACTCAAGTAGCAGAGATATTATAAAAATTTCAAGGAAATTAAAGCCCAAATTGTCATGTGGTCCAGATCAAATTCCTAGTTTTTTCATCAAAGATTGTATAAGTATGTTGGCAACACCTTTGTCAATAATATTCAATTTAAGTTTGACTTCATCGCAATTTCCAGATCGCTGGAAGATCTCTAAAACTTGTCCCATATTTAAATCAGGTGATCGATCTGATGTGAGTAATTATAGACCTGTGGCATAGTTCTCCACTTACAAGGCATTTAAAATCAAGCAATCAGCATGGATTTATGAGGGGATGGTCAACGATTACTAATTTGGGTTGCTTTGTAGAATATTTGTCAAAAAAGCTGAGCTGTCCTAAATCTCAAGTAGACGTTGTCTTTACCGATTTTTCAAAGGCATTTGACAAGATCAATGATTCTGTAATTCTCCATAAAATGTCATGGTTTGGTTTCTCTGAAACTCTCATTTCTTTTTTCAGTTCATATTTAACTGATCGATATCAGTATGTTGAATTTTGTGGCTATAGATCTAGAGGATTTAGGGTGACTTCTGGGGTACCCCAGGGTACTAACCTTGGACCTTACCTTTTTCTCCTTTTCATTAATGATGTGTGCGATGTATTGGATGTTCATAGTTTACCGTTTTCGGACGATTTAATATTGTATTCCTCAATAAAGAGCTGTGAGGATTCACTTCGTTTGCAGAGTAACATTGACAAGTTGCAGAGATGGTGTGAGAAAAACGACCTGGGCCTGAATATATCTAAATGTAAGGTTTTAACTGTAAGCCGAAAAAGAAATCATATCAACTTTTTTTACAACATCAATGGTTCTCTAATATCCAGGTGCAATTCAGTAAAAGATTTAGGTCTTACGATCGACTCTAAACTTACATTTACAGAACACATCACCAAAGTGACATCTGAGGCATCCCGCATGTTGGGATTTTTGATGAGAAATTGTAAAGACTTCACGAACATTTCAGGCTTAAAGTCACTATACTTTGCCCTAGTTCGAAACAAACTGGAGTATGCTAGCATAATATTGCAACCTTATTATGACAAGTATATATGTGATATTGAGAGAATCCAGCGTAGGTTTCTAAAGTTTTTGTGTTTAAAAATGGATGGTGTGTATCCCACACGAGGAATTGATAACCAATACCTTTGTTCTAGATTAAATGTAATGACATTAAAATCCAGAAGATTTTATATGTGTTGTATGTTCTTATATGAAATGTTAAATAATAACATTGATTGTAGTGAGGTTTTGAGTAAACTGCCATTTTATTTTGTTCCTAGAATCACTAGTAGAAGCACTGATTTGTTCTACCTTCCCACGGCAAGCACCAACATTAAATATACATCTTCAATTTTTAAAATATGTTACTGCTTCAACAAAATACATGGCATTGGTGACTATACTATATTGAGGCCCTCTAAATTTAAAGCACTTGTTACATCTTATTGTATGGAACTATTATAACTGTACTTATTTGTTGTATAGGATTCAGAAAGTAATTAGTATCAAAATTTAGGTTGTGTATGTGGCTTTGTGTCAATTTATACTATATTTTCATTCTTTCAAAGTGTACCACTTAAGATTTATTTTTAAAATTATTATTTAAATTTAATATTATACCCTGTTATTGGTTGTTACGGTTGGGTGTTCAATAAATAAATAAATAAATAAATAAATAAATGTTGGCCAGTTTATCTGCTTTTTCATTACCTGGGATATTATACTGTCCTGGTATCCTTGCCAATTTAATGTTATTGTTTTAGTTTGCTTCTATAATAAATCTTTTTGTTGTTAATTCTATGTGATTGTTATGAGATTTGAGAGTATTTCTATTAAGTTTTTCAATAGCACTTTTAGAGTCAGTGAAAATTATTGCATTTTTTACAATATTTTTAAGTAAATATATTTATGTATCCCTACGATTTCTGCGGAGCAAATATCTAATTCATTGGGTCAACTAGAAGAGAAATTGTAGTTTGTTTTAGGGTAGAATACACCATAAACAGTTTTATTGTCTTTTTTTTGAGCCTTTGGAGGCTATAAAGGTGTATTCTGTGTTTTTTTAGAAATTGTGTGTTGTCGTTAGCTTCATTTGATTTTCCATTCTAAAAAAGCTGATATCTTCTTGGTTACAACGCAAAAATATTAAAATTGCCAGAAAACGCCTCCAAACCCTAAATGCTAAAACAATACAAAAACTATAAAAGAAACACAAAATTTCCATACAACTCAAACTAAGAAACCTGATGAGAGAACATTAGAGGAACTCACTCAATGCCTCATCCAGTTTAGACTACAGTTACATACAAATGAAAAATGGTAAAAATTTATAAAATAAAAACTCTTCTCTCGGTGGGGAAACCTCAACCAAAAATAGGGTTATATTAAAAAACAAAGTTTACTTGAGAAACCATGGACCTAGAAATTACTTGATGTAAAATGGAATCACTTTCCGACGTTTCGTCTTTGATGGTACGAGCCATCTTCAGGGATCTTTACTTCACGAGATTGGAACACGAAATTTTACTTATGTTCTGCCAAAATGATATACTTTGAAAGATTGTCCATATTATCATTAGACCAGACACCAACAGAAACCATTCATGTATGTAATTTTTGCGAATACAAAATATCTAAGGTTCCGGTACGAAAAATGCTGTTGTCCAATCTTGACTAATACATAAGTTACAGATCTTCCTAGTTCACCTCCACAATGTAATTGAATTGAAACAAGTTTTACAGCTTCATTGAACAAGTTATTAATTTTTGTTTTGAAATGGCATGAAAAAACTATACAAAGTTTGGATTTTGGTCTGGGACAAAAGAAAGGTTAACTGGAGGACAGAGGGCTGCAAGCAGAAGGTGATCCAGAGCCTTTTAGACTTATCCGCCAGGCCCCAGCTCACCCTTACTACTTTAAACGATACACTGCAAATAAGTAGTATTGTTTCTTTCCGTATCTCTTACGCAGATAGGTATAGAGTAATCTACTTACCTAAAAAATTTGGTCGCTTCATTCCATGTTCAAAGACTTGTTTTATCACAGGACATAGCACTCCACGGACCAAATCAGTAATTGTTTCTGATATACTATCATCACCCGCACTACTATATTGTTTACTTCTTTCATCTAATAACTGTACAAATTTTGCCGGGAACCAACCTAGAAATAATAAAGGGTACAGTGCGAAAACTCTCTTCCACTATATCACATATCGTATTTTGTTTTATATATTTCTCAACACACTTTCATTAATTGTTAAAAACACTTTCCATTCTAGTAGTTTGTATTCATTATTAAGGGGATACAAAGAAAATTGCCAGATTGTCACATTTTTGCGCACATTTCCTATTACTGTCCATGCCCTTATATCCTACCGCAGGTATGGGCAACCTTTGCTTAGTTGAGGGCGTAATTTCGGGACTTAATCAGGTTTCAGGCCGTAGGTAAAAAATAAGAAGGTAGTAGTGAATAAAAAAGCGATAAAAATTCACACATTTTTGTATTTATTAATAATAAAAGCATAAACAAACTTATAAGAAACAAATTAACATAAACAGATAGAAAAATCAAATGAAAATTAATGAAAGACTTAAGTTTGAAGCTGAGAAACAAGATGATCAATTTTGGGGTCAATATCTCTAGTACATAGGTGCAAAGTGTTTTCCAAAATTAACATCTGTAAGCCGAGTACGATACTTGTTTTTATTAATTTTTATGACTAAAAAAAAAAGCTGCTCACATTTATACGTGCTACCCAATGTACAAATTATTTTTCGTGCGAAAACTCTTAGCTGTTGATACTTTTCTTCGGAAAGGTATGTTCTGTAAAATTCGCTTAGTTCCACATCATCAAATTTAGACTTCAAATATGGGTCTTCTTGAAGCTCGATGAAGTCCATTTGTTAGGTGAACATTACACTTACAAGGATTTGCAAAAATATTGAAAGTGCTATCCGTATTCTTAAAATCGGAAAACCGATCAGTGAACTGCTCTGACAGTAGTTTCAGTTCTTCAGCATAGCGACCATATTCAATGTTTTCGTGACTGGATAATGTTAAAAAATGAAAGAAATTTTTACTTCTCATTTCCCAAGTAGCACTTTTAGTCATAAATACGTCATTGTTATCACAAGTACTTTCATTGAAGTAACCGGGACTTGGTGTCGCCACGTTCAGTTTAAGCTGAGACTACGTAGTCATTCAAAATACAAGAGTTCTAACCACACTACACCACAACTTGTTACGTTCTGGACGCGCGTATCGCTAACCAAGTTAGCATCATCAGCAGATGATATAAACTAAAGTAACTTATCCTAACCGAGACTATTTATAGGTAAATGTGGTCACACTTGGTTGCACCCGACTGCACTGTTGTCAAGTAAACAATAGAGGGGACTATAGGGAATAGGCCCTCTGTCTTTATTTACTGCTTTCTTACCACATTTAACTATTTCTGTACTCTCAAATGCATCTAATAATCTATTATTAGATACATTTTTAATCAACGTAATATTATTTATTCCTATTCGGTGATTGTTTTCCAAAGCATGTTGGGCAACGCTTGACTTTTCTGTTCTTCCGTATCTTAAATGTGCCATGTGTTCTTTAAAACGAATGTTTATGGAGCGTTTAGTTTGCCCAACATATTTTAGATCGCAGTTATTACAGCTAATTTCATAGATGCCACTCCTCTCCCTCAAGTCGACTTTGTCTTTGGGGTTTCCAAGGAGAATTTTGAAACTGTTCTCCGTTTTGTAGGCTACTCTAAAACCTACGTTTTTAAATACTTTTTCTAGACCTCTCGTATATCTGGGATCATATGGGATTACTATGACTGTATTGGAAGCCTCAGGTGTTTGAAGAGTACTGGCATCTTTTAACATTTTCTTATGCTTATGTCTATTTACTAATTTATGTACAAAACCATCATTATATCCATTACTTTTAGCTATATTTTTAATCCGATTCATTTCATTGTTAAAACGTTCTTTACTTAGTGGAAAATTGACTAACCTGTGAGTTAAGAAATGGAATGCTGCCATTCTGTGTTGACGGCAATGAAATGAGTCGGATGTTATATACCTATCAGTATTAGTAAATTTCCTATAAATATCAAATTCTAATTTATCGTTATTTCTAATAACTAACGTGTCGAGAAAAGGTAATTGCCCATTGTTCTCCTTTTCGTACGTAAAATTAATGGAAGGATATTTATTGTTTAATGTTTCTAAGAAAGTGTCCAAATTTTCTGTTTTAGTATCAAAAATAGCAAATATATCGTCTACGTATCTATACCACACCCTTGGGAAATACTTGAGTTTTTTTTTAATTGGGTTTCTAATCTGCCCATAAACAAATTTGCAAGGAACGGAGATTGCCCATCGCAGTTCCCTCAAGTTGTTTATAATATTTATTGTTGAACTGAAACAATGAGCTTACATCAAAAGATATTAAAATTTCACCTTCTTTTAAGTGAACATTCTTAATTTTATCTAAGAATCCTAACGAGTTAGTAACCTCAAAGTTATCATACGAGATATTTAATTTGCTGAATTCTTCTACTAACCATTTTGAAATATTGTACGTTGGTGATCCAACAGCTGAAACAATAGGTCTAATGGACTTCCCAGGTTTATGGATTTTAGGAAGGCAATACAGTTTAGATAACTGTGGTTTACTATGTGTTAGTTTGAATTTTAGTTTATCAGAAGGTTTTTACACTATTTTAAAGTACTTTTTACTTCTGTTATCATTTTTGATAATGGGTTTTTCTCAAGATCATATCTCTCAAATAGATATCACTGTGTATCCGTTAAGAGGCAATCTACCAATTTTAAATCGTCATATATACCAATGACAACAGGTGTCCCACAAGGCTCAATACTTGGGCCACTTCTTATTTCACTATATGTTGCGGATATGAATAATGTATTAGAATATACTAAACTGCAATAATATGCTGATGATTATCAGCTGTATATGTCATTTTCACTCGATAAACTGCAAACATCTCTAATAAATTTTAACAGTGATTTACGAAAATTAAATGAATTTGCCCAGGACCGTAGCTTAAAATTAAATGCATCCAAATCTGCTATACTATTTTTTGGGAACAATAAGTCTATTATACCACATGCCACGTTTAACTTTAAAGTACAAATAAATAACACGTATTTACCAGTGGTTGCTGAAGCCAAGAACCTGGGAGTTAATGTTGATATTTGTCTTACTTCTCAATCGCATGTAAAAAATAAACTTAACGTTGCATATATGCACTTAAAAAGATTAACAAATTTTAAAAACTATTTACCCCAAAAGGCTAAATATTATTTACGTAATATGCTTCTATTATCGCTTCTAGACTATGGTGACGTTGTATATCACAGCTCAATAAATGGAAATGTTATCAGATCTATCCAAAAACTTCAGAATGCTTGTATGCGTTTTTCCTTTAATATGCCATTTAGAAATCACATTACTCCATATCTTAACAATAATTCAATTTTATCAATGCTATTCGGTTATTGTTTGTTGTTGAACCGACGTAAATGTCATTTACTGTCTCTAATTTATAAAGTCTTAAAAACTGGTCAGCCCCCATATTTAAGAGCCCTATTTAATATACATAATCACTTTCATCTTACTAGAAATGTAAATAATTTTACTATACCACCCCACAAAGCAGCAAATTTTCAAAAATCGTTTAGTTTTGTAGCAATCCAATTATGGAATAATCTTCTTAATCACATTAGAGATTTTTCAATTTTTAAATTTAATGAATACATTAAGAATTTACTTTTAAATGAGCAACGAAACATTTAGTAATAGCTGGTTATTTTTTTTTCTTTTCTATCTCGAACTGCTTTTAAACAAAACTCATATAGTCAGTTAAATAAATCTATATATAAATAATTTTTAAATCTATATAAAAATCGTTAGGACCAGTTTGAATCAAATTGTCTACTCTTTTAAAATAATCTGTTTTGTCTAGTATAACAACCTTATTTCCTTTGTCAGCTTTTAAATAAAAACATTCCTTTTTTTTCAGTCCCTGGATAACTTCAGTATTTTACGAGAAACATATTTTGACTTGTTGTTAACAACGTTTTTTGAGATTTGATTTCTGCAAGCCTCTCTAATGAATCCCTTAGTTGACTCTGGCACGTATTGAATGGAACTTTCGATATTCCCTATAATAGTTGGTAAACTATTTTTTACTGGAGGCTCTGCAAAATTCAAACCTTTATTTAAAAGGGCGATTTCTCTGTTATCAAAGGACTGAGAAGAAAGATTTTCTACAATGTTCTCGACTTCCGAAGAAATTTGTTTTTGTGGTTTCAACTTTCTCAGTTTGTTTTTAAGTGAACACATTTTCTTCAAAAATTTGGCATCAATAACTACGAACATTTTTCTTTGGAAATCTATCCACTGTTCAAATTCTAAATTACTAAGCTTATAAGTGAGTTTTTGCCCAACATGCTTTGGAAAACAATCACCGAATAGGAATAAATAATCTTAAGTTGATTAAAAATGTATCTAATAATAGATTATTGGATGCATTTGAGAGTATAGAAATAGTTAAATGTGGTAAGAAAGCACTAAATAAAGACAGAGGGCCTATTCCCTATAGTCCCCTCAATTGTTTACTTGACAACGGTGCAGTCGGGTGCAACCAAGTGTGACCACATTTACCTATAAATAGTCTCGGTTAGGATAAGTTACTTTAGTTTATATCATCTGCTGATGATGCTAACTTGGTTAGCGAAACGCGCGTCCAGAACGTAACAAGTTGTGGTGTAGTGTGGTTAGAACTATTGTATTTTGATCTATCTTCCACCACAGGTTTCAGTGTTAGGACTTACGTAGTCATTACCAATATGGGGAACAATTTTAGGGTAACTATTTCGTGATTAACATGTAACTGTGACTTTGACTATTACGTAGATAGTACGGAATTGTGTAGTTCCATTTAAGAAGCCGAATAGTAGTAATAATTCACCCTATTCGTCACTTCCTTATTTCTGTCTATTTATTTAGTCCATTTTAAAAATATGTATGGTTCGTTTTAATACAAACAAAACAGTTATGGCGACTACAAACACTCAAATTGGGAATATGGTGTAGAACGTATAGAATTCGTTATTGGTATTTGAGGTAGGATACATGCGTTTAACTTAGTTTTGTGGCTATGCTAGGGACCTAAAATTAAAACGCAGGCAATTTCTCTGGTGATAGTCGTAAAAAAATTAGGCGCCTTTAAAATTCGTTAATTTTCGATACACTATGATCAAATATATTGGCCAATCTCAAAAATGTAATTTTTTGGACTTTGGTTTAAATAATAGTTATCATTAAATATCTTATAATACAGAGTGATTCTTTTTTTAACGTAACATTTAATTTGTACGAATGCATAGAACGGAAGCTTTCACGGCTTTGGTCAATTAAGAAATCATGGTTCTTGGGATTAGACCGTGTCAAATTGGAATTACTATCCGACGTTTCGCCTTCGATGTCTCTATTGAAATTTTTAATCCATTTACTGGAAAAACAGATTCTTTTATTAAAAATTCTGCACATTTCGTGGAAAAACTTAAGACAATCCGGTTGGATCCCAAAGATATTTTGGTCAGTTTCGATGTAGAATCACTTTACACAAATGGTCCTGTCAACGACTCAATTTCTATTATATCGGACATACTGGATAATAATAATCTTGATAAGAACTTAATAGACCTAGTGGAAGCTTGTCTTACATCTACTTATTTCATTTTTCAAGGAACTTTTTATGAATAAACTTCAGGGGCAGCTATGGGATCTCCTCTATCACCTGTGGTAGCGAATATCTTTATGGAAGCCTTTGAGGATATTACTCTAACATCCGCTACACTAAAACGGAAGCACTGGTTTAGATATGTGGATGATACTTTTGTTGTTTGGCCTCATGGACAGGATGATCTCCTCATATTTCTGGACCACCTTAATCAGCAACATCATAATATCAAGTTCACGATGGAAATTGAATCTAATGGAACGATTCCCTTTCTAGATTTATGTGTTCAAAGGAAGGAAAATGGTACATTAGGACATTCTGTATATAGAAAACCGACGCATGCAAATAGATACTTAAATGCCAATTCTCATCACCATCCAGCACAAAAGAAATCGGTTATTAACTCACTAGTATTCAGAGCTATTTCGATTTCTGATCAAGATTCTTTAACATCGGAAATATCGAAACTGACCGAAGCTCTCAAAGGGAATGGCTATTGCACTAAAGATATTACGCGTTCAATTAAAAGATATAGAAAACCAACTCTGTCAAAGGAAAATGATAAAGAGCTACCATTAGGCAGTGTTGTTCTTGCCTACATACATGGCACTACAGACAAAATAGGACACGGTCTAATCCCAAGAACTATGATTTCTCAATTTGTATGAACACTCTCCCATACGCTTTTATAGTTTTGGATTCTTTAAATATGCAACTGTCACTTATACCCAATTACACTGAAGTTCTTATTAAAACTATACTGTATATTATTACCAAGCGGTTACGATTTGGGAACATTCCGCCGGTTCTTTAAAATTTAATGCGTTGTGTCGTAGTCACTACTATCATTCTGCCATCTATCATAACCATAACCCTTTGTTTCGTTTTTATTTTTGTTTCCTTAAAATACCGCTTTAGGTTGACTTGACTTTCCTATTTATCCAGTTACGTAACAGGACATATTGGCTTTGCTAAAAGGCAGTCGCCGGATTGCTCTCCGCCCGGGGCTTAGTCAGAGCTGGGGCAACCCTTCTAGATGATTTACACCTTATTCCAGTTGGAGACGTTATCGGTAGGATCTCCGGATGGCGAGCTCTAAACTCCCGAACACCCTGAATCTTTAAAATTCTTCTTGATTGATTTTTCCTCTTTTAATTTCCGAAATGCATCTTGGCTTCCACTAGGTGCCCCTTGAGAGTACTACTGATATCACGAGATGACCCTTTCGTTCAAGCTATCCCCTTACCCCTCCCACTCCCGCCACATAGCGGCCATTACGCTAATCTTATTTGTAGAACTACGGCAGACGAACGGGATAGAATGCAGGAACAACTAGGCCTCACACGTTCACAGCGTCTGCGGGGTCGTTAGTTTCCATACTGAGCGGTAGAGCCTCCTGTTTCCCCCCGAAATAAAGCAGCAGAACCGAACACGTGGAATCACTTATGGGGGAATGCAAAAACCTAACGAAGGAGTGCTACAATTTGTACATTAGTAATACTGAAAGTACCATAAGCAGTAATGAAAAAAAAATTCTGGAATTTCGTTCATTCCCAGTCTAATCAGGGCACTACTAAGGAAATGTTTCTAGCCACTGAAAAATCATCTAATGGTATTGACATAGCTAATCTATTTGGTAAATATTTTTCCTCTGTTTATAACCCCCAGAGAAATTCTAACGTCAGTACATTTTTTGATCGGTTTGAAAATGTTTCTAACATTGCTATAGACCCAACTGATATTGTGAAAGCTTTAACACAAGTGGACATTAACAAGTCTGCAGGTCCTGATGGTGTTCCTAAGAGAGTACTAAAATTTTGTTATATCTCCCCCTATTTTACATTTTCAACAAATCCCTAACTTCCGGAGTTTTTCCAGAGACATGGAAGCTTTCTTATGTTTATCGGATTCATAAATCTGGCAGCAAAAATGACGTAACAAGATACAGACCAATCAGCATTCTGTCGGCAATTCCTAAATTGTTTGAACAGTGCGTTGAAAAAATTCTGTCGAACATATTTCATCAGATTGTGATCAGTCAACAGCAGGTCTGTTGACAAAAATCTGTTTCTCTTTACAAATTTTATAAATTCATCATATGAAAGCAGTGCAGAAACTCATGCATTATATACTGACTTCAGTAAAGCCTTCGATAAGGTAAACCATAACATCCTTCTTTCAAAGCTCTCTAGTTATGGTGTTTCTGGATCTTTACTTTCATGGATGAAATTTTACCTAACTAACAGAATGCAGCAAGTCAATATTGATGGCTATCTATCTTTATGTTTCCACGCATCTTCCGGGGTACCTCAAGGCTCTCACTTGGGTCCCCTTCTTTTTAGCTTATTTATCAACGATTTAGGATCCTTGCTCTCCTCAAGTTTTCTGCTTTTCGCTGATGACATGAAATTGTATCGTCGGGTGACGTCCACTCACGACATGATTATTCTACAAAATGATCTTAATATTGTATATGATTGGTGTCAGCTTAATGACATGTCCCTCAACATTAACAAGTGTTGTTATATAAGATTCAGTAGACTCATGGATAAAGATCCTTTTCAGTATTACTTAAACAATGTCCCCTTTATCTGAAGTTTCTGTTATAAAAGACCTCGGCGTATATTTAGATACCCGGTTAATGTTTACTGAACATTTTGAAGTGGTCATTGGTAGGCCTAATAAAATGTTGGGCTTTATTAAGGGAGCTACTAGAGACTTTACAAGTATATGCGCTATCAAAATTCTGTATACATCACTAGTCAGATCCGTTCTTGAGTCTTCATGCATAGTTTGGTCACCTTACTATCAGATCCACATCAATAGGCTCGAGAATGTGCAACATAAGTTTATAAAATTTGCAAGGTACAAACTTTTCCAGAGTGGTGTGTGTCTCAGTGATGACCAAACTATGACTTACTTAGACTTAACTACTCTAGTTCGTAGAAGGGAATACTTTGATGTCTGTTTTGCCTTCAATATCTTTAACTACCATATAAAAAGCTCAGAATGTCTTCAGTGTTTTTATTTATACATTCAAAATTACCGGACACGAAGTAAGTCTCTTCTGCACATTCCATATTGCCGAACTTGTACTTATTATTTAGTCTAGTTAATAGAACATCTTCTAATGTCAATAAATTCTATGAAGGTCTTGACTTCTTTAATTTATAGCAAGATAGATTCAAGTCTCAAGCTAAACGAATTATCTTAGGTTAGGTTAGGTAAATATATAAATAAATAAGTCTGTTAATAACACAGAGGTCTGCCTTCGACGAGACGAACCGGAAGACCACCCCTTTAGGTTGGTTTGTTCAGGTATGACATAACCAAGTTGCGATATTTTTAATTTTCTATAAAATGTGGCTGGTTGACGAAAGCTACTTTTTTTTTCTTAAGTTATGTGAACTATTGTGAGCCTTTTAATTTGTTTCTCGTAGACGATAACACAACACATTCACAACTAATTAATAGCTGTAAACCGAATTACAATAACTTTATAAGGACAGTGGCGACAACAGAAGCCGACCCGACTAGTTAATACAAAATTTTTAAAGGTTTAAATGGGTGCACCCATATTATCGTTAGTTTTTCGCAAAATATGACTAAAATGTTAATGTTTTACTTTAATAATCTATTCAAACTATCTAGTACAAACTTACTTTTTCATTTAGATTTTTAACAAATAACAATGTTTGTGCAAGCGACTAATGAGTTGTCTGCTAAGTTAATTTAGTAATGTAATATGTACTGAAGAAGGCCTGCAAAATAAAGTTTCTTTTATGCTAATCTTAGAGAGCTTCTTGATAGAGGTGCTGAATGAAGTAAAACACTAAGATATGAAACATTATTGTCTTTTACAGCAAAATAAAACCACAATATAATAATGTGCAATATTTAATAACTTTTCTGGGAATAAACTTAAACTTACGACATTTACGGTCATAGTCATTTACATATTCATCACACACACTTTATAATTACAAGCAAAACACGGGTGAACCAGGCTTAAATACATTTCTCCATATGGCCAATGGCAGAGAACTTCTTGTTTGAATCAATATTAATTTTAATAATCATAAAAACTAATAAAATGAGACATTAAAACAACAAACCTTATAAAAAACCCACTTAGGCGAAAAGTAAACAAAACGATTTTACCAGCAATATGGCCGAACCAATAAAAAATTGGTTACTCTATTGTTGCCACTGTCCTTATAACATCACCGACCGAATCTCGTACCAGCGCCCCCTATCTCCGGAACCTCAATTAGAAGAGGTAATAGTTTACTTTGAGTAAATAATTACTGTAATTCTTACTTTTAAGTTGCAACAGAAGAATAATGACTGGTAATAGCCAGTTTAAAGTAGCAGTAGATGATAACTTTTTCTCTGCAAAGCTCAAGAAGGTACTGATACTTAAAAGTTGTAGTTTAGTTAACAGATTAGAAAGAGCAACTTTGAATAATTACTATTATGTAACAGAAAGAAAAGATATGACGACCTTGGAGTCAATTCCTTAAGTAGTTGCTTGGCAGTAGTTATTATATAATTACTTTTCATAGAAAATTACTATAAAGTATTATTCGTAGTAAAATAAAAACGTGTAACCGAAAGTGTTTGTTGATATATAGTAGGATTATTAGTAATAAATACGTAAAAACTCTTACACTCTGCCACAAGTGAAATGTTGTTTTGAAAAGCTTTAAGATGACTGTACAGGGTGTCCGGATTTGGTTGCAAAAGCAGGGTATCTCGCTTATTTTTAAAGATAGAACCTTGTGGTTTTCACGAACCTGAGCTAATTTTTTGTGAAATTCATGAAGCCGTAAACAAAATTTTCATAGCCTTCTTCGTTTATGAGATACAGGGCGAAATAGAAAATTTTCCATTTTGGGACCCCCCTCGTATCTCGGTTATCCTTTAACTTAACGCAAAGCGAAAAATTGCTGCTTATGCAGTTTTTTACGCTGGATCCAGTGGCGTAGTCATATTTTTCATTTGAGTTGTTATTTTTTAGACATGACCCAAAGTTGTGTTTTTTTAAATGGGACACCCTGTATATTTGTCCAGAAATTGATTTGTCCTTTTAAAAGCTTCTCAAAAATCCTAATTTTTATAATTATCATCCGAAATTTTGCAGTAGGCCATGCAAAACAATGATGCCTTTTATTTAAAGTCGTTAACAATATCTACGTCCTAACAATAAATCAAAATAAATATGTAATTAAATCTCTTTACCAAAATATGTATTGATAATTTCGCACCAAAAAAGTACCACCAACCTAGATTTATGTAACACAAGAACAAAACAGTAATAAATTATTATGTACCAATCCTTTCAGCAAAAATCAACTGTCGTATAAGAACTACAGTAACCAAGGAAATCAAAAGAACTGTTCAAACTGATTTCCATTTTGTTCTATGCATGCTTCGCACAATTTCCGTATTCGTTTTAGGGAATTAAGCAAAATAACGGGATGATTTTGTAAATAGCGAAAATTTTCTCTTATTGCATTTCCTAAATCTTGGACATTATCATAGTGGTCTTTGTCAATTCTATTTTCCAGATATCCCCATAGAAAGAAATCTAAAATCTGGGGACCTAGGGGGCCATTTGTTAAGATCCATTGATTGGTAAAATTATTGTCCAGAAATAATCTCGTCATTCCAGAATTGTGTGCAGGAGCACCGTCCTGTTGAAAATAAATTTCGTTAATTTGCGCTAGAGGAACATCGTCAAGTAATTCAGGTATAGCTGCCTCTAAAATTTCTATATAGCGATTGGCTGTTAGATTTCCCTCAAATATATAAAATTTTATATGTGTTCCTAATATGAAGCAGGACACATTTAGACCAAACCTGCCCTGCTGTCTTCTGGGAAATATTTGGTGTTGATTTTCCTGGGACCAGAATCTACTATTGTGCCTATTGAGTATACCAGAATTACTAAAATGCGCTTCGCCTGACCATATAATCTTCCTTTCAAAATCTTTCTCGAAACCAATTGCAGAAGACTACCCGACGCTCCGCATCCCCTGGCTGTAAGTGCTGCACGAGCCTAAATTTGTATGGGTGGTATCTGTGCTTTTTTAGAATTTCTTGAACTCTAGTTTTTGGAATCCCTATGCTCTTTTCACTGGCCCTACAAGAGTTTGTAGGGTAAGCTTCTGCATTAGCCAAAACCGTAATTTCCTCAGCCTCCCGATTTTCTTTATTATATGTCTTCGTACGAGGTTTAATAAATGATCTGTGATTAAGTAAATTCTTTTTTATCCGATAAAAGGTGGATATATTAGGTTGCCTCCTTTCTGGATATCTAAATAAAATTAAGCAATAGTATTTCAACATACCTAAAAATTAACTATTTACATGTTAAAATCCATCTCAGAAGCCGCTTCAACATTTTCATTACTTAATATAAAACAAGCTAACATATCGTACTTTTCATAATGTTCGAAAGTTTGGTTTTCTTCCATAATAATACAAATATATTTTTACACAATAAATTCAAAAAACTAGCGCTATATTTTACATACACGTACAAAATTGGGAAATGTCATTTGCTTCCAAGAAAACAAAAGAAAACGGCATCGTTTTGCATGGCCTACTTGTTATGATAATTATAAAAATTAGGATTTTTGTTGTTGTTTATTAAAATAGACCCATACTATTATATATTTTTGAGAAGCTTTTAAAAGGACAAATCAATTTCTGGACAAATATACAGGGTGTCCCATTTAAAAAAACACAACTTTGGGTCATATCTAAAAAATAACAACTCAAATGAAAAATATGACAACGCCACTGGATCCGGCGTAAAAAACTGCATAAGCAGCAATTTTTCCCTTTGCGTTAAGTTAAAGGATAACCGAGATACGAAGGGGGTCCCAAAATGCAAAATTTTCTATTTCGCCCTTTATCTCATAAACGAAGAAGGCTATGAAAATTTTGTTTACGGATTCATGAGTTTCACAAAAAATTAGCTCTGTATAGCTGCTAATTACCCTTGTTTTTGAAGCTTCAAGTTCAGGTCGTTTAAGTGTGCTGTGATGTCTAACTGGAATGCCAAGTCACAAAGCCATGTTGGATTACAAAGTTGCGGCAACGTTTTCTCTCTCATTTCCATAAAATCAGGGATTTCTTTTCGAAGTTCATAAAATCTTTTTAGTATTTTACCTTTGGTCTTAGCCACCTCACTTCGCAATAGTATGTCACATCATCTTGTTCTGAAGAGAGTTTATCAAAAATCTTTAAACTGGCAATGGTTAAGACCGCGGGATCTAATAAAATTGATGGTACATACTAGCACATCCATAACGTTCTTCAATCAAATGGACTTAGAGCACTCTAAGTCTTGTTGGTGGATAATGCAATGCAGAATTATTAAATCACAGTCTTGCACATTCATAGCGGTTTCTCTTTCCTTCAGAACTCCGATAAAACCTTTTCGTGGACTTTGCACCTCGGCAAAAATATCTTTTCTAGTAGTAGTTCATTGTAGTGGCCGTAAAACCAATAATTCATCTGTCACTACAAATTCTTCATCAACACCTCGTATAAAAATGTGTCAGATAAATCGGTACTAAATCATCCAAAGCAATGGAAAATGCTTGAAAAACAGCCAATCTATAAGTTAATGTTTTTTTGATGTCACTAGCCATCATATCTATACGTCGAACAACAGTACGTCGCCATAAGCCCACATTCTCAAACTCTCCCTCAGAAAATGACTTCAATGTTTTCGCTATTTTGGAACTAACTATAAAAGTAGCTTTTTTGTGGATTTTCATCTAAACGGTAGGTTAATTTGTTCACCTCTATATGTTTACCCAATAATTACATAAAAAATAGTTAACTAGTAATAATAAAAATAGGTCTAAAAGACCTGAAATCACATGAAAAACAATTAAATTTTCTTAAAACTTAATTATGCGTTTTTTTACCTCTTAATCCATTCAGTTCTCCAACCCAACAATGCTCGTCTTTCTGACTAATAACAGTGATTATATCGTTTTTCCTAAAACCCAATTCATCATCGTCATGTCTTTCAAAATCCAGCAGTGCTTTTGCTCTCCGTTTTCTATTTTTCGAGACGTTTATGTAATTGGCGTGATCTTGAGCATGACTCTCCATCGAATAGTCGGCAACTAACGATATTTCTGAGCTTAATTTTGGGTCTAATTGTAAAAAATGTCTAACTACCTAAAACAAATAAACACAGTGTCATTAAGGCCAAAAATACATTAGACGTTCAGTAAGTAGATAAGATTTATTAATCATATCTCGTTGAATTCCTCTTTATTCACTCTATATAAAAAATTACATCACTGGGGTTACGTCAAAAAGCTTAGGAAAATAGTCAATACTCCAAACTGTACGACAATGAATTTGATTTAATAATCTGGATACTAGAAGTTATATAATACATTTTTTTTTGGCGGAAATATTAACTGTCCTAGCTATATCACTTTAAATATTGCTAAAAACCTAAAGATAAATCAAAATACAAGAGTTCTAACCACACTACACCACAATTTGTTACGTTCTGGACGCGCGTTTCGCTAACCAAGTTAGCATCATCAGCAGATGATATAAACTAAAGTAACTTATCCTAACCGAGACTATTTATAGGTAAATGTGGTCACACTTGGTTGCACCCGACTGCACCGTTGTCAAGTAAACAATAGAGGGGACTATAGGGAATAGGCCCTCTGTCTTTATTTAGTGCTTTCTTACCACATTTAACTATTTCTATACTCTCAAATGCATCCAATAATCTATTATTAGATACATTTTTAATCAACTTAAGATTATTTATTCCTATTCGGTGATTGTTTTCCAAAGCATGTTGGGCAACGCTTGACTTTTCTGTTCTTCCGTATCTTAAATGTGCCATGTGTTCTTTAAAACGAATGTTTATGGAGCGTTTAGTTTGCCCAACATATTTTAGATCGCAGTCATTACAGCTAATTTCATAGATGCCACTCCTCTCCCTCAAGTCGACTTTGTCTTTGGGGTTTCCAAGGAGATTTTTCAAACTATTCTCCGTTTTGTAGGCTACTCTAAAACCTACGTTTTTAAATACTTTTTCTAGACCTCTCGTATATCTGGGATTATATGGGATTACTATGAATTTATTGGAAGCTTCAGGTATTTGAAGAGTAGTGGCATCTTTTAACATTTTCTTATGCTTATGTCTATTTACTAGTTTATGTACAAAATTATCATTATATCCATTACTTTTAGCTATATTTTTAATCCGATTCATTTCATTATTAAAACGTTCTTTACTTAGTAGAAAATTGACTAACCTGTGAGTTAAGAAATGGAATGCTGCCATTTTGTGTTGACGGCAATGAAATGAGTCGGATGTTATATATCTATCAGTATTAGTAAACTTCCTATAAATATCAAATTCTAATTTATCGTTATTTCTAATAACTAACGTGTCGAGAAAAGGTAATTGCCCATTGTTCTCCTTTTCGTACGTAAAATTAATGGAAGGATATTTATTGTTTAATGTTTCTAAGAAAGTGTCCAAATTTTCTGTTTTAGTATCAAAAATAGCAAATATATCGTCTACGTATCTATACCACACCCTTGGGAAATACTTGAGTTCTTTTTTGAATTGGGTTTCGAATCTGCCCATAAACAAATTTGCAAGGAACGGAGATAAGCAATTGCCCATCGGAGTTCCCTCTAGTTGTTTATAATATTTATTGTTGTACTGAAAAAAAATTTGATTCATACATAATTTTGTGAGAAGTAAATACTCATCAATAATTTCTTTTTTCAAATTATTGATTTCAAGTAGTTCCTTTAGGTACTCTAAAGCTAGTGGTATGGGTACACTAGGAAACAATGAGCTTACATCAAAAGATATTAAAATTTCACCTTCTTTTAAGTGAACATTCTTAATTTTATCTAAGAATTCTAACGAGTTAGTAACCTCAAAGTTATCATACGAGATATTTAATTTGCTGAATTCTTCTACTAACCATTTCGAAATATTGTACGTTGGTGATCCAACAGCTGAAACAATAGGTCTCATGGACTTCCCAGGTTTATGAATTTTGGGAAGGCAATACAGTTTAGATAACTGTGGGTTACTATGTGTTAGTTTGAATTTTAGTTTATCGGACACAAGGTTTTTACACTGTTTTAAAGTACTTTTTACTTCTGTTATCATTTTTGATAACGGGTTTTTCTCAATTAAATCATAAGGACCAGTTTGAATCAAATTGTCTACTCTTTCAAAATAATCTGTTTTGTCTAGTATAACAACCTTATTTCCTTTGTCAGCTTTTAAATAAAAACATTCCTTTTTCTTCAGTCCCTGGATAACTTCAGTGTTTTTACGAGAAACATATTTTGACTTGTTGTTAACAACGTTTTTTGAGATTTGATTTCTGCAAGCCTCTCTAATGAATCCCTTAGTTGACTCTGGCAGGTATTGAATGGAACTTTCGATATTCCCTATAATAGTTGGTAAACTATTTTTTACTGGAGGCTCTGCAAAATTCAAACCTTTATTCAAAAGGGCGATTTCTCTATTATCAAAAGACTGAGAAGAAAGATTTTCTACAATGTTCTCGACTTCCGAAGAAATTTGTTTTTGTGGTTTCAACTTTCTCAGTTTGTTTTTAAGTGAACACATTTTCTTCAAAAATTTGGCATCGATAACTAAGAACATTTTTCTTTGGAAATCTAACCACTGTTCAAATTCTAAATTACTAAGCTTATAAGTGAGTTCTTTAAATAATCCGTATGCTTCAATTTCAAGCATACTTCGTTTGCTATACAGATTTTTAATTTCTAAATCTAGCCACTTTTGTTTGGCAAAAGATTCAACCTTCCCAGTAACGGGTGATTGTTTAGGGATCTTCACTGAAATGAATTTAGGGAAAACTGAAAAAGACTTGCATGATTTTAGAAACCAAATATCTGCTGCTATTAACCTAATCTTAGTACAGTACTTACAATAAAGGTTTTGTTCCGTTGACCGTGAAGCCATGTTAAGTCCTAACACTGGAACCTGTGGTGGAAAATAGATTAAAATACAAGAGTTCTAACCACACTACACCACAACTTGTTACGTTCTGTGTGTTCTGTACCACTAGCTTTAGAGTACCTAAAGGAACTACTTGAAATCAATAATTTGAAGAAAGAAATTATTGATGAGTATTTACTTCTCACAAAATTATGTATGAATCAAAATTTTTTTCAGTACAACAATAAATATTATAAACAACTAGAGGGAACTCCGATGGGCAATTGCTTATCTCCGTTCCTTGCAAATTTGTTTATGGGCAGATCAGAAACCCAATTCAAAAAAGAACTCAAGTATTTCCCAAGGGTGTGGTATAGATACGTAGACGATATATTTGCTATTTTTGATACTAAAACAGAAAATTTGGACACTTTCTTAGAAACATTAAACAATAAATATCCTTCCATTAATTTTACGTACGAAAAGGAGAACAATGGGCAATTACCTTTTCTCGACACGTTAGTTATTAGAAATAACAATAAATTAGAATTTGATATTTATAGGAAGTTTACTAATACTGATAGATATATAAAATCCGACTCATTTCATTGCCGTCAACACAAAATGGCAGCATTCCATTTCTTAACTCACAGGTTAGTCAATTTTCTACTAAGTAAAGAACGTTTTAACAATGAAATGAATCGGATTAAAAATATAGCTAAAAGTAATGGATATAATGATAATTTTGTACATAAACTAGTAAATAGACATAAGCATAAGAAAATGTTAAAAGATGCCACTACTCTTCAAATACCTGAGGCTTCCAATAAATTCATAGTAATCCCATATGATCCCAGATATACGAGAGGTCTAGAAAAAGTATTTAAAAACGTAGGTTTTAGAGTAGCCTACAAAACGGAGAATAGTTTGAAAAATCTCCTTGGAAACCCCAAAGACAAAGTCGACTTGAGGGAGAGGAGTGGCATCTTTGAAATTAGCTGTAATGACTGCGATCTAAAATATGTTGGGCAAACTAAACGCTCCATAAACATTCGTTTTAAAGAACACATGGCACATTTAAGATACGGAAGAACAGAAAAGTCAAGCGTTGCCCAACATGCTTTGGAAAACAATCACCGAATAGGAATAAATAATCTTAAGTTGATTAAAAATGTATCTAATAATAGATTATTGGATGCATTTGAGAGTATAGAAATAGTTAAATGTGGTAAGAAAGCAATAAATAAAGACAGAGGGCCTATTCCCTATAGTCCCCTCTATTGTTTACTTGACAACGGTGCAGTCGGGTGCAACCAAGTGTGACCACATTTACCTATAAATAGTCTCGGTTAGGATAAGTTGCTTTAGTTTATATCATCTGCTGATGATGCTAACTTGGTTAGCGAAACGCGCGTCCAGAACGTAACAAGTTGTGGTGTAGTGTGGTTAGAACTCTTGTATTTTTATCTATTTTCCACCACAGGTTCCAGTGTTAGGACCTAAAGATAAATGCTAATAAATCAGAAACGTAGAATCTCAAACATTTTGGTTCTTAGCAATTTTGAATTATCAAATTCCCTGACTTTTCCAGGTTTTCCCTGACAATTTCACGAAAATCCAGGTTATATTTTGAGAATTTATATTTCTTATAAAAAAGCCAACAAAACTAATGAAACTAAACCTGAATGTAATTGTATAAGAAATATAAAATATTAAAGAAAATGCTTTAGTTAGGGGTTCGCCAGACCAAGACCCAGACTGAATCAGTCTCGGTCTCGGAAAATGTTTACGGTCTCGGTCTCGATGCTTCGTGTATCGGTCTTGAAAGTCTCGGTGGTCTCGAAGATAAAATTTTTAAAATAATAATTGTTCGCCGAGATGTTATTTAGACAAAAGTACATGGAAGCCTACGTTCGAAACCCAATCTTAAAAATTTACTGTAAAAAAAACCCAATGATTGAACAGTAGAAAAAATGTAGGTATATTTATATAAAAAATTATTCCAAAAATATATAATTCGAAATGATGTTGCCAACAGATGGAATCAGTAAATGAAGATATACGGACAATAGTAGGTGTATCAAAATAAATATCACATATCCCTTGTTCTTTGGACATCAACAGAAAGGCCACACATCACTAGAATTACTTAAACAACCATCCACAGAACAATTATTTGACATTTCAAAAGACACAAAATAAGGACACACTGTATAATGCTGCCGAACTCATGCAAGCAACGTGTTGGGCATTGTAGGGACAGACGTTATAATTCAATAGGTAGAAAACGATCGATGGCCAAGTAAAGCACCCTTAGGTATTCTGTAAACTTTGCTATTTTGAACCAAACTTATATTACTTTGATGCGTATTTACTTTCTTAACCAGGACAGTTTTTAGGGGTCTGCACGTTGTGCTTGTGCAAAGGCAGCTATGGTTTATAATACTACTTCTGAATCAACTATTTTTGTTCTTTGGTAAATTAACTATAAATTTTAAAAGTGGAGTAGATTTTAAAAGTAAATTTATTTATTAAACAAATATCTACTTGTTCAATTTTTCGCCTGAAAGATCAATCTATAACCTTTTTTGAGAAAATGTACAGGGATAAATATTATATTGTGCCTGCTGAATCACCAATAATATCAAGTTCCTCAAGCGATGATAACTATGACATAGATTATACATCACTATGTGAAAAAAAAAAGTGATTCCGAAAATTGGAGAAAAGAAATAATAGAATATTTGCAATTAAAGCGCGCTCCAAAGGGTACAGATATTTTAGAATGGTGGAAAGCACACGATAGACAATTTCCAAATTTAGCCAAAATGGCAAAAGGTCTTTTGTCTATACAGGCGAAGATTGCGCCAAACTAATAAAGACAGCAAGACATCATAAGCGTAGTATTAAATAATATAAGTAAGTAATTAAATAATTAAAAATAAGTTTAGCGACTTTATCGCCCTTATACCTGTGTTTTTTATTATATTATTACAAAAATAGGTCGAATTGAGAAGCTCCTCCTTTTTTGAAGTCGGTTTAAAATCTACTAAAATGTATGTCAATATACAGGGTGCTCTATTTAAAATAAGTAAGTTGATACCTGGTAAAGGTAAGATAAACACCCTGTATACCTGAAAAACAATGTAATTTAAAAACTCAAACTATGGAAGAAAGTAGCAAAAACCGTTTCTTATAGTAGTCAATTGATGATGGACTTTTAATAAGCTTATTCTCTCTTGCCCATAAATCTTGAAACGAAATTGTGAAAATAAAAGTCCCAAAATAAGTTAAATTTGGATATGATGGTGCAATATAACTAACTTACCTGAAGAATAGCTTCTCTGAGATCTACAAGAATTTCCGTTTGCTTAATATTTTTACTCTTTATTTCATCTTCACTATTTTCATTAAAAAGCAGCATTTGAATTACTGATTTATTCTTCTTTATTTGCCTTCTGGAAATAAAATTATTAAATAAGTCGCTAAACACATACATGCTCCGCATGCTCGACATCACATATGAAAGGTGGAATATTTAACTTGAATAAATTCAATAATAATAATAAAACTATTCATAACTGTTTTGCCAGTTAAATTGATTTTTTGGACTTCGGATCTTCTACGATAATATAAATTTAATCAAGACGTCATCTGTGTAAGAATTATGGCGTCATACACTTTTTTACTGCAAGTCTCAGATATATATATATATCATTTTCTTGTTATATATGGAATGAAAACATATATCATTTAATATATCACAATGTAATATATAGCCAGCGGTATCGGAGTAGTTGTTTTTGTGATTCCATTTTGTGCCCTTGCCCTACACGGGGCTCGCTAGTCTATGGCGGCCTGATGAGCTCTAATAAGAGCGAAATCGCGATCGTCGTTTGACTAAAATATATATATATTATATATATATATATGAAAACATACTATCATATATATATATATATATATATATATATATATATATATATATATATATATATAAATATATATATATATATACAGGGTAACAATTTAAAAACTTGAAATGGCCATATCTTAGGAAGGAAAAACTTAATCAAAAAACGCTCAAAACACTTCTATAAAATGAAGAGGGAACAAATAAAAGCGTATTATTCGACCCTTATCTGTAACCCCTTGGGCAGGGTGAGATACACCCCTAAAATCTTAAATAGAGAGGGGGGTCGAGTGATACATCATCTTAAAGCACTTGAAAAATGCTTTTCAATGATACCATAGAAAGCCACTTTTCGTGAAATTCTTCTGTATTTATTAAAGGAAACAATAAATAAAAACACAGTTTTGACAATTTTTATTTTTATAGTAAGTAAATGTTCAAAATGATTGGTACCGATATCCTGGCATGTCTCTTAAGAATCCTAAACATTTTAAGCCTGGTATTTTATTTGTTTATGAATATTCGCATTTTATTATCACAATATTTACTTTAAAAGCAACTTGTACTATTAGTATTGATATTTTAACAGTTGACTTTTGGTTCAGTTTAAACGAAAAGCAGCACTTATCCTAAATAATGGTGTACAACACAGCTGAACGTGTAGAAATAATTTTCATTTATGGTTCTCAGGATCAATGTTTCTTAAGGACAGCCTAAAGATTTAATAAAAGGCATCCAGGTCAACATGTAAGTCCGGAGTATGTTCGCCAACTAGTAGCCAAATTTGAAGAAACTGGCTTTGTCGCGAATAAAAAGAGAAATCAACCGAGACTAGTTGACGAAGCAGCGCAAATTGAAGGTCTGGGGCAGTTTGCAATTAATTCAATTTTATCAACTCGTCAAGCAGCTGTAGCAAGTGGCTTATCACGTAAAACAATAAGAAAGGTACTTAAGTTTCATCCCTATAAACTGCGCATACTACAAGAATTTGGTGACGACGACCCGGATAGAAGAATCCAGTTTTGTGAAATAATGACAGATAGAATTACGGCAGAACCTCGACTAGTTAAAAATATTGTTTCGGTGATGAATGTACCTTTTATTTGAATGGACATGTTAATAAGCAAAACTGTCGTTACTGGAATGACGAGAATCCACACGTATTTAGAGAAGGGCATACCCAGTACCCCCAGAAAATTAATGTTTGGGCTGGTATATTGGGAGACGTAATTATCGGCCCAATATTTATAGAAGGGCATTTAAATGGCGACATGTATGCTGAAATGCTGCAGAGGTCTATTGTGAGTCTAATAGTGCAGGAATTAGAAAATCAGAGGGACATACAAGGAAATTTAGCATTAGAAGAACGCTTACTACATTTTCAACAGGATGGGGCACCTCCTCATTATGTAGTTCCCGTCAGGCAATGGTTGGATGATAATTATCCCAACCAGTGGATTGGACGAAGAGGTCTTGTTGAATGGCCACCTAGATCCCCGGACCTAACACTTCTTGACTTCTTTTTGTGGGGTCACCTTAAATATGTGGTGTTTAAAACGCAACCTGAGTCAATAGAGCAACTCAAGGACAGGATAGTTCAGGAATGCCGTGCTATATCCAGAGAAACATTTGCAAATGTACGCGAAGAATTTGAACAAAGGCTTTATTATTGTCTTCAAAACAACGGGAACCATTTTGAACATTTAATTAAATAATTATAAAAAATTTCACAATTGTGTTTTAATTTATTGTTTTCTTTAATAAACACAGAAGAATTTCACGAAAAACAGCTTTCTATTGCATCATTGTAAAGCATTTTTCAAGAGCTTTAAGATGATGGAGTTTATCTCACCCTGCCCAAGAGGTTACAGATAAGGATCGAATAATACGCTTTTATTTGTTCCCTCTTCATTTTATAGAAAGTGTTTTCAGCGTTTTTTTATTAAGTTTTCCTAAGATACGGCCATTTCAAGTTTTTAAATTGTCACCTTGTATATATATAGAGAGAGATAGAGAGAAAGAGAGAGTTGTGTACAAAGTTAAAATATAACAGGTATAACACCGATACAAGGAAACGTTTTTTAAATCTAATTACTTTAAATTTAAATGATTTCAATGAAACAACAACCACTAATAAGTTAACTGTACCAAAAAAACTCGAAGAAGAAATCGAGACGAACCCGATAAACAATGGGGAAGATATTAATCTTAGTTGGGGAAAACTTAAGCAAAACATCAAAGAAGCTGCACATGAATCCCTCGGTATCCGAACTACAAATATTGGTGAAAATAAACCAAATAAAACTCTGCGGTTTTGTGAAGAAAAATGCAAAGAACTCCAGAATCTTATCAACAGTACACGAGAATACGCAACGAAACAACAGCACTAGTAAGGCAAATCAAAAACAGATACTGGGAAGAATTTTCAAAGAACATGGAAGATGATCTATGGTCTTCAGAAACAGATACGGCGAACGATCAGAACACAAAGAAAATAGGTAAGTGAACTTGTCGAAACACATGAGATAAGTAAAGAAACTTGGGCTGACTATCTCACTAAACTATATAGAAATGAAGGCAATAATATAGTAATGAATCAGATATAACATCGAACGAGACGTTAGAGCCCAGGCCTAGATGATATTACAAATAAGCTTCTTAAGCATGGTGGGCAGAACCTCAAACATCAACTGACTTCCCTAATCCGTGGAATACTCGCTTAACTAAGAATCCCAAATGAATGGAGAACCAGCATAACAATTCTTACGTTCCAAAAGGGGGACAAGAAAATGTCGGCAAATTACAGAGGCATAAACCTTCTTAGCACTACCCTGAAACTGACAACTAAAGTGATAACAAACAAAATTAACAATCTTATCAATTTATCAGCAGGGATTTAGATCTGGGCGATCTTTTACAGACGGGACTTCACGCAATAATTCAAAACAATAAACATCGATTTCCGTCCACTTATGTATTTCAGTTATCAGAAAATAATGGTCACAAAGTTCTAAGATTGCCGCCGTATCATCCAAAACTGAACCCTATAGAGAAAATAAAGCTGGGTGGCATCGAATGGACGAACGTACGTCGACACGTCAAGGAATATGATATGTCACAAATAAAACGGGAACGCATCCTTGACACTAAACTAGATTACCTTTATTTTACCATTAACACCGGGTCATCTGAAGAAAACTGGTCAGATTTGGACAGCAACAGTAGCTTAGATGTACAGCCCTTGGAATCATCTAGTTCAAATTAATTTTCTAGCATCTTAAAATGTATTTTTTATTAAGTTTAGGTTAGATTTGTAATAGTTAAGGTATTTTAATTTGAATTAACTCAAGTTTAGGTTATGTGGGTTGCTTCTCTAGCTTACTTATTTTAACAATAATACATAAACCATTTATCAATTTTCCTTACTGTTGGAACTAAATTACTGCTAAATGTATTTAAATCCGTCACTGATTTACAGTAAAACATTTCCACTGAGTCAAGTGTATGATAAAATTATCACTAGAAACGGCCGTGGGTAGTTTATTGCCATCATAAAGGATAAACTTTGAGATGTAGGATAAAAAATCATGTAAATAAATATTATTATTTAATTTAGCAAACCGCTACGCCACTGACCGGTACGCCTCACCCGCTCGGATCACGAGCACGTAGCTGTATCATCCTTAAGTTTGTGTTACTTTACATGCGCAGTTGTACAAATGAATAGCCCACTTTAAGGAAACGCATGTCCCGTTTGCAGATGTTTTTTCTTGAACATCCTCACAAGACCCGTCGCTTGCCGAGTCTTTCCCTTTCTTCCAAGCCTGCGCAATGTGCATTGGAGCATATAAACCGGTTTTGTTTCTTTTCCGACAAACAAGACTATTTGGCGTAGTCGTATGACTCTGACGTGTGTGGACTGAGTTCAATTCCTAGCAGTGGGTGTTTTTTCTTTCATTGTAGGAACAAAAAAAAATGTATTTTAAAAAGGGGATTACTTTAGTTTAATCCGGTATCTATATAAAAAGGTGTGTCTATATTAAAACAAGATATATATATATATATATATATATATATATATATATATATATATATATATATATATATATATATATATATATATATTTCATTTTTCGGCACTAATTTTCATTTTGTTTATTGCAAACGTTTCGGCTAAATGCCTTCATCAGTGCTGTTTGACTGAAACTAAAAACAGTACTATTTTATATTATGCGAAGTCAACATTTTTTTTTTTTTTTAAATGTAAAGACAAAATGTTACATACATATACTTATAGACACATAATTAAAAATAACCTTTTTTTTTTTTTTTTTTTATATAATAATAATTCGTTACGCTAACTAAAATTCCTAGTAATTTATACTTTCAAACTCACCCAAGAAGGTAACTTCCTGCATTCAGCAAACCAAAACAGAATAAAATTTTTGTCACATCACATTTAGTATACAGTATTAGACGCCAACAAAACATGTAAAATTTTTATTTATAAAACTACGGTGGCATGTTAGTCTACCGATATATTTTGACTGGAATTGCACCTCGTTTTGAAGCAGTTGCTTGTCTTTCTGATTGTTTTTACTGAAGCAAAAAATTGTATATTGTGTTGTTGTTGTTTTGGTGTATAGCATGAGGGCCTTTAATTATACTATTTGTTATTATAATCAATTGGTAATTACTGTATTTTTTTTCCGTTTCACTTAACTAAGTAAAAAAATTTTTTTTTTTTTTTTTTTTTATTAATCAATGAGAAAATTTCGGAACATGATAATTATTTTATATGATATATTTGGTTTAAATTTTTAATTTATATATTTATTGAATTTTTATTTTGCTTAATATAGAGCATTTCCCCTTTTATATATATATATATATATATATATATATATATATATATATATATATATATATACAATGACCGTCTAAAGTCCGTTCCCCCCCTACTAATTTTTGAGCCAACTCGTATATCGCAACGAAATTTGGAGGGCTTAAATAGGAGATGAAAAGCTATTTTTTTATGAAAAAATGATAGCTAAAAGTTATAAAATGGCGGCTACGCGCCATCTTGAATTAATATTTTAAATACAACACCCCTCATATTATTCCATTTTCAAAATCTGCTCATTATTCTTAGCATTTTTCTCCAATACACTTTATTCCTAAATGTAATTGCTTTCGAAATAATGACGTTTGAAAATTGACATTTAGGTCATTTGAAATTCAATCAAAAATACGATCAAGTTTGCGTTGGAAACAAAATCGTTGTCGCGGTAACATCTTGATAACTAACTGTCAAATAGTCCGTTGAGCATCTTAATTATTTTATGAAAAGTGTGACCTTGGCTCGCAGTTTACACGATAAATTTGAAACAGTTTTGATTTTTGGAGACGCTGGAAGAAATTTTTATCTGGCGGTCCGTATGTTTAACGATAGATTTTCCGAAAACCCTATTTCGCGGTCATATTTGCGCAAACTTTTAAACAAGCTCCAAGCAACTGGTACGATGAAAGATGCTCCAGGAATCAGGAAGACCACCTCTTTCAGAAGAAAAAAAAATTGAAATTGTTGCTGAAATGGTAATTAATCCTACTCAGTCGACGTCTGCAGTTGCTGAATCCTGCGAAGTAAGTTCGAAAAGTGTCCAAAGAGTCCTAAAGAATGAAAAATTTCATTCCTATAAAATGAAAATCCTGCATGCTCTCACGGAGGATGATCCAGACCGGAGGGTTGAATTTTGTGAGTGGTTAACAAGAAAAATTGAAGGAGAACAATCCTTCCTAAAACGTGTATGTTTCTCAGATCAATGCGCGTTTTTCCTTAATGGAAAAGTCAACAAACAGAACGTACGATACTGGAGCGATACTAATCCGCATATTTTTATAGAAGGGCATACCCAGTTTCCTGAAAAAGTTAATGTTTGGGAACCACGTTGTTGGACCGATTTTCATCAGAGGCAATCTTACAGGAGATCTTTACAGAAATCTTTTAGAAACTGAAATTGAACCTCGAATAAGACAAATTTTATTAAACAATCAGGAAGAGTTTGAAAATCGTGAAATCATATTTCAGCAGGACGGAGCACCTCCCCATTTCTATCGCATGGCTAGAGAGTTTCTCGATACAAACTTTCCTGGGCGATGGATAGGTCGCAGGGGAAGTACAGAATGGCCACCAAGATCTCCGGATCTTACCCCTCTAGATTTTTTCCTTTGGGGATATCTGAAGTTAAAAATCTACGCCACTGAATGTCAAACAATAGAAGAGTTGGAACGCAGAATAAGAGAAGCATGTGAAGAAATAGATGAACAGACTTTCATCAACGTGAGAGAAGCTATTTCATAATAGGGCACTTTATTGACAAGATTTAGGAGGGGGCCACATCGAACACTTGATAAAATAATTATTCTCGGGGTTAAATAAGTGTTATTCAAAAATAAATAAAATATTTTTTTACCAACTAATTTGTTTTCCTTGTGAATTTACAGAACACATTCGTAACTTTCAAGATTTTCCGGTAAGTGGTACTGTTTATCCTTAAAATACTGTCTTTACGCCTCTTATTAGTCGAATTCATTAAAAGATTTAACTACAAATTAATTAAAAAATTTAGTTAGCAGAATTTTTTATCGAAAGTGACTAAAACCGTTACTTCATTTTAAACCGGATTTTCAATTTTCAAACGTCATTATTTCGAAAACAATTACATTTAGGAATAAAGCGTATTAGAGAAAAATGTTAAAAATAATGAGCAGATTTTGAAAATGGAATAATATGCGGGGTGTGGTATTTAAAATATTAATTCAAGATGGCGCGTAGCCGCCATTTTATAACTTTTAGCTATCATTTTTTCATAAAAAAATAGCTTTTCATCTCCTGTTTAAGCCCTCCAAATTTCGTTGCGATATACGAGTTGGCTCAAAAATTAGTAGGGGGGGAACGGACTTTAGACGGTCACTGTATATATATATATACCGCTTTTGGACAGGATGGAAGAGTCGGA